>JASANE010008283.1:0-27671 GCA_030248225.1 Trileptium ribeirensis | reverse complement strand
TTATAAACTTTCAAACGTTTTTTCCACTCTTTCGTGATGTCAATGCTATATTACCGTTTTCGGTTGCGCGTAAAATATACAGCGGTCATAAACCCATAAGATTTAGTAGTTCCAGGTCCAGTGCTATAAAACATTCTCTTATTCCGTCCAAATTGATAGTTGCGTGATTTAATAGTTTATAAACTTTCAAACGTTTTTTCCACTCTTTCGTGATGTCAATGCTATATTACCGTTTTCGGTTGCGCGTAAAATATACAGCTGTCATAAACCCATAAGATTTAGTAGTTCCAGGTCCAGTGCTATAAAACATTCTCTTATTCCGTCCAAATTGATAGTTGCGTGATTTAATAGTTTATAAACTTTCAAACGTTTTTTCCACTCTTTCGTGATGTCAATGCTATATTACCGTTTTCGGTTGCGCGTAAAATATACAGCTGTCATAAACCCATAAGATTTAGTAGTTCCAGGTCCAGTGCTATAAAACATTCTCTTATTCCGTCCAAATTGACAGCTGCGTGATTTAATAGTTTTCAACTTTATAATACGAAGCGATAAAGATAAGAAATAACAACAACTTACGACACTCTTTTTAGCTGTGGCGCTACTTTGCGTATAGCGTGTTAAAAATCGATACGGCTGGAACAGATTCAACGGATTTCCTTAGTATCATATCAGATGCTAGATGCTATCTATAAAACATTTTGCTATTTCTTATAAACTGATAGTTGTATAAATTAACTAATTTAAACTTTATACGATATACAATAAAAAGTTGAGTCAAGAAGAACTAAGCCACGCTTTTCTAGCTGCTGTGCTTAATTTTCGGATAGCCTGAAAAAAATTGATACTTCTGCGAGAGATTGGATGAATTTCATTAATTTCACGTTAAATAGTACTTAATGCGTTGCGTAATTAATGCGTTTTCAAAATTTTGTTTAAAAAATTAAATATATATACAGCGAACGTAAGTCCTTGTTATATGAATAATATTTTATGTGATACATACTGTGTGATTTAGATGATATTTTACCAATTCAACTTATATCTTATATTAAAATATTGTGTTAGTGAAGCTCTACGTTCGTCGAGGAACTCATTTGATTTGTACTAGATCAGTTTGTTCATATTTTAACTAACACAGCTTTCGGTTTCTAGACAGTCGCAGAATATTAATCCGATTTTTAAAAACTGTGTAGCTGTCGGAATATTAGAATATTAATACAAAAATGGCGTACTTTCGCGAGTTTAGTGCACTAAAGGCTTGAACGGCTACAGGGCACAACAGCAAATAGTGGTAACTGATTTTAGTTAACAGGATTGATCAGTACAATAGTATCTTAGAATTTTTGTTTGATGCATTTTATTGAGAAACCAATGAAGTTGTGTGTTTTTACTACTGTAATTAGAAAAAGAATTTACGATAATTATTTGACAAAATTTACATATTTGGTAGAAAAGAATTGAATTTCTGGCTTCGCGTTGTCGGTTTTACCATTCCCAGCTGTGTTTTTATTGTAACGGTGTCCCAGAGACTTTGGCTTGCACTTTCTGTTGCGTCAAGAGTTCTGTTTTGCAGTTTTGTGCGGTTACCCTTTTACTCATATATTACAGGAGCTGTTTCAATTTATTTCTCGTTGGAACGGCTTTCTTTTGCGAAATATAGCGTCAAGAGTTCTGCTTTGCAGTTTTGTGCGGTTGCCCTTTTACTCATATATTACAGGAGCTGTTTCAACTTATTTCTCGTTAGAACGGCTTTCTGTTGCGAAATATAGCGTCAAGAGTTCTGCTTTGCAGTTTTGTGCGGTTGCCCTTTTACTCATATATTACAGGAGCTGTTTCAATTTATTTCTCGTTAGAACGGCTTTCTGTTGCGAAATATAGCGTCAAGAGTTCTGCTTTGCAGTTTTGTGCGGTTGCCCTTTTACTCATATATTACAGGAGCTGTTTCAATTTATTTCTCGTTAGAACGGCTTTCTGTTGCGAAATATAGCTTCAACAGTTCTGCTTTTCAGTTTTGTGCGGTTGCCCTTTTACTCATATATTACAGGAGCTGTTTCAATTTATTTCTCGTTGGAACGGACGTTCAAACTATCCAAACAGCGTATAATCCAGGGATAATTATTTTAGGCAAATATTCAATAAATTTATTAATTTGATATATATAAAGCTAATGCAAAACCTAACGTACGTATATAGTTGTTTTTCAAGTTTTGTATGTGTTTTTCTTCATTAAATATGTTTTTGGATCGTGTATAATGGGGTTTGCTTCTTACTATTTAGTTATGTGCATTTCACAAAGTTTGTGAAATTTGAATTAAAATTGGTGTCCTTAATCTACAATAGGAGGCACGATTTGAAACGACATTTGTCGCGTCGCATTAATTTGTTTCAGATCGAATCGTCATCGACTGAGATATATTAGTTCAAGAAATTTGATTTTAGCGTTTAAATCAGCCGATTTGATTCCAGCCGTCTTTATGTCGGGTAAACCACGAAATAGTCAGATTTAATAAGTCCGGGTGTATCGTTGAAGATACAACTTCGCTTCAGATGTTTAACGGACGCAATTTCGACTCACTTTTAATCACAAACAGTCAACGATATTTAATTTATTTCTCCACGGCTGGTGTTTGGCTTATTTTGTGCCAACGGAGTAGCTATTTTTGTTGTTGATAGTAACAACTATCCACCTGCTCAGTTGCATTATGGAAAGGTCGTGAGTTTTACTTTAACATTTTTTAATATTTTTACTGTTTAGGAATCCAATATCCCAAACTACTTTAGAATCTCAAATGGGAACTTAAGATATCTAATTTTTATTTACGGGGAAATCCTCCCGCGATTCCATCTCCTGGTATTGTTCTAAATTTTGTTAAACAATGCCTGCGTACATCTTTTATGTACTACTGGAGTAGGCCTTATAAAGCTATACGCTAATATGTGAAGCCGAGCCATTTTCACCGCAGTAATATATATTTTGTCCTGTCGGCAAATACTGCGTTTCGATTTACTTTAGATCTTGGTCGCAGTGCCACGGCAATATATTCTGACCTTTACGCGTGATACTGCAGCTATAGTGGCTATAATTTACGATGTTACTTATGCAAATTAAGAACAAATCCTCATTTTTTAGAATACACGGTTATTTGTTATAATAAGCTGACACAGTTTTATGTCAGCATTAATGTTACATCCATACAGTTCAGTCAGTCGGGAACAGCCTCCAGAAAAGCGCTGTCGTTTGTATTAGACAAAGCTGTGTTGTTGTTATGCTATAGTATTTAATTAATCTCCTTCGTAAACGTTTTGGTGACGGCAGACAGACGCTTCACAACCTTACCCGCCGACTGTGGGATTCATCAAAGTGTAGCATCTTTCTTCAATAGTCCGTGTCCGTAGTGTTAAGTCAGGCCCACGTTTCACAGCCTGACCTGATGACTGTGCGATTCCTCCATGTGTAGCATTTTCTTCAACAATCCCTCTCTGCAGCGTGAAGCCAGATCCACGCTGCACAACCTGATCCTACGACGTTGACATTCCTCTATTTTTCGCTTCTTTCTTCAACAGTCCCAGTTCACAGCGTGAAGTCAGACCCACGCTTCACAGCCTGGCCCGACGACTGTGCGATTCCACCATGTGTATCATCTTTCTTCAATAGTCCCTGTTCGCAGCAACTATACTAAAAATATCGGTTGCTTTGTTTTGCGATCGCCTGCAAATATATAAAATATTGAAATAATGTTCACAATCTTAACTTAATGGAGGTGATATATATTTGGATTTCTATACTAAAATTGAAACGTAATTTCAAAATTCGATAACTCTAACTAAATCTAAACGCGTTTTATTACTTGTAGACGTGTCTATAAATCGAAACCATATAACTACTACAATATCTATTGTTTTTAGTGACTAGAGTTAATTATAATAACTGTGTTACTCTGTTTTGTAATAATTGATTTCAACTAATTCTTGCAGGAACCCGTAAGAAGGCTTCACACTGTAAGTGTCGATTTTTCATTATATATAAACTATATATTTATAAAGTAGATCTCATTCTGTTTATTTCTTTATATTCTGCGAAATATCTTGTGCAATAACATAACTAAGTACATTTTGTTGATTCAACATCGCTGATTCGACATAGTTTTAAAACAGATAATTGGGGACCGGATAACTCGTCCCTGGATAATTCGTATCGTCCCCATTGACGATTCGTCCCCTTTGACAATTCGTCCCCATTGACACTTCGTCCCTTGGACAATTCGTCACGGGACAACTCGTGCCGGGACAACTCATCTCCGTATCTCTTGCAGTAACATAACTAAGTACATTTTTGTTGATTCAACATCGTTGGCTCGACATAGTTTTAAAACAGATAATTGGGGACCGGACAACTCGTCCCTGGATAATTCGTATCGTCCCCATTGACAATTCGTCACGGGACAACTGGTGCCGGGACAACTCATCCCCGTACAATTTGTCCCCTGACAACCCGTCACCGTACTATTCGTCCGCGGACAATTCGTCCCGGCATAATTGTTTCCCGGACAATCCGTTTTCAATAAAATCAACTGGTAGCATCTACGGGAAAAGAATACGCAAATTATCACCGACTTCGCAGACAAACCAGTATAAGCCCAGTGCAACAGTCTGATCAACCAAACCTATCTGTAGCTCCTAAAATCTTGGGCGAAATGCAGCCAGGAAGATGATTCATCGGCCAAGAGGTTTGATGGTAATACGGCAAACTCCAGCACGTTACAAAACCAAACAACGCCGCCATCCAAAAACGGAGGAGATTGTGCCCCAGCGTCAACTGCCAATGATATCGCCTTCTTAAAACCAGTGCAAAAACGGCTTGCACAGCGGCAAAGTGTACCAACTACACCGACCTGTACGAGAAGCTAAAACACCCGAAAGTGGCAACCACATTAACTAGACACTCTGAGTATCTCGCCTTCCAAGATATTGACATGGTCACCAATATTCGAGGCGTCGACCATCAAATGCTGCAGAATACGGACGCGATCGGCGCTGTTGACCCAATTATTTCGGTAAAATCAGTAATAATGAGTTGCAATACGCTCCTGTTCCGAGCGCCAAATCGTTTCTCGGACCCATTACACATATTGCCCCCGATATGTGGCAAAAGCTCACTAAAACATGGGGAACGGCAAGGCGACAAAATCTGATGATCTACCTGGTATTTAAATTAGTCGGACACTAAAGTACTTTCCAACCTATTTATGAAGGTCTCTAAAAACGGTGCTGAGCTAGCGATGTGAATAACACGTATCATAGTCCCGATGTGCAAAAGGAAGTGCGAGGTCAGTGATTGCGTGAACAATCGGCCGATACGTTGTCTTTGCTACGCATTGAAGATTTTTTGAACGAGTTGTCGACGCCTGCCTCAGATCAGTTGTCAAAATTGGCACAAACCAATGTAGACTTGTCAAAAGACCAGGAACAACATAATACCATTCATTCCACGTAATTGCTAATCGAGCGACAGCGCAAAAAGAAGCATAAAACGGGGTAAATCGGGATGTCACCAGGGGTCACTCGAAGAGCGCCCCTCTCAACTGCTTCGCAAGCAACAAAATAAATTTCTGAATTTTGAAACGTAAAATTATTTTTCACGCCTTTTAAGCACGAACTCCTTTCACAACGGCTATTTAAATTGAGCCGAAAGCTTAGAATGGCGGAATATAAAATTTTAAAATGCTAAATTTAGGAATTTGAGCATAAAATAATTTTTAGTAGGGCAAACAAAATTATTGAGCAGGGCGCGAAGTTATCTGCTTGTCCCCGGGTGCCGCGTATCCTCGCTACGCCACTAAGTATATAATAAATTAAAAGTTAAATAGCGCAGGGTAGTTGGTTAAATGCTTGTAAGGTGTATGACGGCTGTGATCATAAATATGATTAGACTAAAAATATCCATTTTATTTAGGTGTTCTCCAGAGAAAAGGTGATTTGTGATGTCGAAAGTAATATGTTTGGAGAGCAGGCACACGCTCAACAGTAATGGAACATACATGCTCATAGGGGCTATGCTCGAACTGAATATACTATCACAATTATAAGTATCTAAATGCGGAGTACTGTATTATTTATTATAGATGAAAATTAATTATAAAGTTATGGTAGTTGCTTTTAAAGTTTCAATTCTGGTTGTAGCAATAGATAAGTTTGTTGAGAATGGGAATGGAATTGTATGCAAATTTTGAAGCGAGCTCAGCTTACTGCGTTGACGCCAAATTGTGGCATTGCTATTATCGGCTGCTTTTTTTTCAGTATGAAAATTTTGTGTTGGTTAGCATTAAATATCAGCAGAGTAATCAATTCTACGGTTAAGTTTGAACCTACAACCACGAGCCTTCGATAACAAATGCATTAATTATATTTAGTTAAAATTTTTGTGAAAATTCGGAATATTTTTGTTGACAAATAGTTTTCTTATTCCAATGCCGGTATTACCGATATTTTTGTTTACTTATACAAAGAACTCAAAAATATATTTTCATATAATAATTATGTAATGTTTTGATACAAAATAGAGCTTTATCAGTAACAAAACCCATACACTCAATGTAATGAATCTACTAAGAATTTATCTGCATTATCTAAGATTCGGGATTTCTGGATTTATAAAATTTATCTACTTCGTTTGGTATTAGTGCTAGCGCAATGGCCAACTATCTTGCAATAACAAAAATATCTGGTTATGAATTTTGCAAAATCTACCGTTTACCGGTTCCTGATCACCTTTGTGTTGCTATTTAGTTGGATCCGATTTCATTATAGTTCAACCATCTTATGAACTGCTTCATTAGAATTTTATTCAGGCTAGCTATTACATTTTAAATGGCTTTTCGTAGATTATTTTCAGAGACTTTGCAAGGGCAAAGCAGACATGTTTTAAAAATTTGGGTCTACTGTTTTAATTATCATAATTGTAAATTTCTTGCTTGATTACAATATATACTCAATATGATCCAGGTATATATATATACGATATTTATTATTCCTTATGGTCTAGATATTTTCGAATGACCTAACGGCATGTTAAATCCCTCGAAAAGGAACAGGCTACCAGGAAGTATCCGGAAGTGGCAGTGGGCTCATAATGTTGAATGTCTAAGGATAATATCCGAATATATATAATACATTAATATATGATATATATAAATATCTAATAATATAATAAATATATAACGTATAAATACTGAATCTTGGCCCCACCTGTTTTTTGAAATTTTCCTGTAACTTCATCAAACATTATACAAAAAAATACCGAACAATTATAGGGTTAAATAAATAATCGTATAACGAATGATACCTCCAGGATTACTATCAATTTATTATAGGTTAACCGTTATCCTGATAATGGAGCCACATTTGAACCCACTACATAAATGTGTCTGCAAACCTACCGTGATCAACGATACTTGAACATTTGGTCTTTTAATTTGCCAATGTCATACTGGGATACTGTAAACTTGGATACCCACGTGTGAGTACTGGCCTGATATGACGCCGGTGAAACCAACCAATGAACTTCGAATCTATAGTATTAATGCGGTTACATATCATCAACTGCATTGAATTCGAACGTTTAAATTGATTTAGAACGTATATACATTGATTAACATACGAGATTGTCGATGATTGATCTTGTACATGATTTGATTGTTAAAAAATTACTGCGATGACGTTTTTTTCATAAAACGGATCAGTCACGAGAACAAAGTCATTTTAATATTTCTGTAAAATATACGACGAATGCATGAAAAATATTGAAACTCCTACTATTTGAAAAAAGCAACAATTTTGCAATAAAGTCGGCGTTGTCTGTTATAGTTATTCACCTATAGTTCCTTTTATGACAGCCGTCAGGTTGTGACTTTGTTTTCTAATGTTCTCACGTCGTGTGTCACAAGTTGTTCCATTAATACATAGAAGTTTGGTTTTGTAATACACATTATGCAGATCCTTCTTAATCTAGGTAGAAAAGTCTGGCCAGACATTAGATATATAACTTTTAAAACCATTACTGGTCTAATTTTACGTCTTAGTTTTGCTGAATTGCCTTTTAAATTCTGGTATCGACCTGCGATGCCAAACTACGGTTAATATATTGTACATGTAGCAAAATTGACACAAGTTACATTTCATATTTTCTATTATGACCAGGAATACGAAATTCACGTTAATAAACTATAGTGCAGTTTAATCTATAAATACCGTAGACTTGTGGCAATAGCCCTGCCTGTAGATCCTAGACTTCTAGAATACCAGATTTTGGCTGGTATCTTAATCTGACATCGCAGGTGTTTACTATTGTTACCGGTCTACGACACACATCATCGGTAATTCTCAATATCACTGGGATTAATGCCACGAAAATATTGGAAATCCTATGTTATTGGTGAGCCGTTTAGTAAAGTTTTCATAAAATTTTACCTCTGCCACAAATACTAAAATACTAAAAATTTTGGCCTGAGAAGCAAATTGATTTACGGATAATATGAGGCGTTTTGGCGTCGTTTTGAAGCAGCAGTAGATGTATCGATTTGTATAAAGTAATGCAATAAACGGTTTAAAATATTTTAGAGGCAACAGTTTTTCAGCGTAACAACACTAGACTTAGGTATGAACCTATTATTTTTAGTTCAGATTAAACCGCACATGTTTGGGAGTGGCAGGTTACGTTTTTGTTTAAGAATATGAAACACGCAATTTCTGTATATTTCTGTATATCTTTCCAAGTATCGCTACGTGTAGCAAATCAATTTGACGAATTCAATATTATCTTAAACTTTTTGATTGTGAAGCTTTTCCGAGAACGCGTCTTTACTTTCAATGCCCTATTTAAATATTGTGTATGTTTGATTATAAAATTTTCATTGGCGATTTGCACTAAATTTGCTTGGCATTTTATACATACATATTTTATGTTCACCAGTAATGGAGAATTATCCATTATCACTTCGAAAGATTGCGTATGACATGCAAAACTATTGTCTTCTGTGAGACAGCTGAGGTTAGAAATATGACTTTTCGGCTGACTAGTTCAAGGCGCAAAATAATGATTTATTTCAGATCAGTCAGTAGCCAAGAAGCATATTCTATATATTGCATACATCCCGAAACAGGGTTTCAGAGGGCTACATCATCCCTCACGTCTTCCCGGGGGGCTATACCTCATCCCCCCCGGCTACCTCATTGAGACCTCGGAGGGTCCGCATGTATCATACAATATTTGTATGTTTATTTATTCAGTCAGCCACCCTAGTATTAATAGCAAAACAACAAAAATACAATACAATAATTATAAATTTGAAGCTGAACCAAGTTTAGAGGATCACCGGTTACCAACCAACAATAAAGCCTTAACCTATTGTAACTCTTTCAAACTAATATTAGACAAACAACTCTTAAAGACAGCTAGGGACAGGGCAGCCTTACTGGGACAGGGAAACTGGTCCAAGGCAGTACAACTCTTTGAGAAAAAGAGTAATTGCTCAAGTCTAAACGAGATCTGTGAACAAATTGTTTCTAATTATTTGATCGCAGACAGGGCAGCCTTACTGGGACAGGGAAACTGGTCCAAGGCAGTACAACTCTTTGAGAAAAAGAGTAATTGCTCAAGTCTAAACGAGATCTGTGAACAAATTGTTTCTAATTATTTGATCGCAGACAGGGCAGCCTTACTGGGACAGGGAAACTGGTCCAAGGCAGTACAACTCTTTGAGAAAAAGAGTAATTGCTCAAGTCTAAACGAGATCTGTGAACAAATTGTTTCTAATTATTTGATCGCATACACTGATACCGATATTTTCAAGGCAATCACCCGATTTCACGTGCGATACGCTTTAAAAAGTTTTATTAGCTATAACCAAGTAAATAATTTCAAAGTAATACCCATTGTCAATAAATTTTTTGTCCAAGCACTGACACAATCAAGCAGCTGGGTAGTTGTGGAACGTTTGCTTATAAATCCGTGATGATAATCAACCAGTACTTTGCTACAGCGGATATTGTCAATTACGTTATGATATACAACGAACTCTAACAACTTGGTACAAGCATTAGAATGGCTGTAAAATGACAATTTTCAACGCTAGATTTGAGACCTTTCTATCGGTATGGGCTATATTTTTGACAATTTTAACTGATCAGCAAATTTACCAAGTGTTAGACAAAGTTTGAGAATAATATATAATGATTTACCAATTTGGAGAACATAACCGCTTCAAAAGAAATTGTGAGATTCCATAGGCACCATTGCTCTTTTTGTATCCTATTGCCGCCAAATGATCTAAAATTCTTTTCTTTGAGATATTTATATCACAGCGATGAGTCTCAACTATGGAGTGTACAGCCATTTTGTGACCGTCACCTTAACTGAACTTAAGTGTGATATAAAATAATTGTTAAATCATTCAGCTTTTTGTTTATACTCCAGGATTGCTGTTGAGGTGTCCAAAACTAAACAAGGTATATCCGTTTTTACTACAAATCTACTGCGAAGGAAATACCACAATATTTTAGCGTCACAGTAGTTGGCAATATTTGATGCTCGTAGGAAATCATGATTACGTTTGCTTCGGCGATCTGCATTTGCATCTAGCCGTTCGCCACTTATTTCTTTCAATTGGCATTTTGATATATCTTTTGTAAAAAACGCGTTGTTTTAAGTCAAGCTTACAGGATCTACGAGACCAAAGTTAGCGATTTAAGCATCGGTTATAACGTACATGCTGATATGGTGAGGAGATTTATCGTCCCCCTGAAGATCCGACCCTCACGAAAGCCGCCCGGCACGCCCTCCCCTGCCAGATCATCCTACCCTTCTCGATTTTTGCTAAAATTTACCGCTTGCCTTCGGGCGCTGGGGAAGGGCGGGTTCCGAAGCCTCAGGTGTGTAGTGTGGCACCCTCAGCGGCGGGAGGGAGGGAGGCCAGGGACAAGAAGGTGAGGTCCGAGGCCTGAAGGGGATGCAGCCTCCCTGAACCCCTGGATAAGGTCAACAGTATTCTTTTTTATACATCGCATTATCAGCATCTGCTGCGCGCTTATTCCATAGTGGATGGCTATTTTAATTTAATTTTGTCTGCGGGTGTTTTCTATAGCATCAGCAATAAGTGGGGCAAAGTAGTCGCGCCTTTGTTCCTCCAGCAGCTGCTGCCCGCTTGTTTCATGGGGGATTGCTATTTTAGTTTAATTTTGTCTGCGGGTGTTCTCTATAGGAATATCAGCTGTAAGTGGTAGCAACATTAGTCGCGCCTTTGTTCCTGCAGCAGGTGCTGCGCGCTGGTTTCATAGCGGATAGCTATTTTAATTTAATTTTGTACGCGGGTGTTCTCTATAGGATCATCAGCTGTAAGTGGTAGCAAGAGTAGTCGTGTCTTTCTTCTTCCAGCAGCTGCTGCGCGCTTGTTTCATAGCGGATGGCTATTTTAGTTTAATTTTGTCTGCGGGTGTTCTCTATAGGATCATCAGCTGTAATTGGTAGCAAAAGTAGTCGCGCCTTTGTTCCTCCAGCAGCTGCTGCCTGCTTGTTTCATAGCGGATTGCTATTTTAGTTTAATTTTGTGTGCGGTGTTCTCCATAGGATCATCAGCTGTACGTGGTAGCAAAAGTAGTCGTGCTTTTGTTCCTTCAGCAGCTGCAGCGCGCTCGTTTCACAGCGGATGACTATTTTAATGTAATTTTGTATGCGGGTGTTCTCTATATGATCATCAGCTGTAAGTGGTAGCAACAGTAGTCGTGCCTTTGTTCTTCCAGCAGCTGCTGCCCTCCTGTTTCATAGTAAATGGCTGTTTTAGTTTAATTTTGTCTGCGGGTGTTCCCTATAGGATCATCAGCTGTAATTGGCAGCAACAGTAGTCGCGTCTTTCTTCTTCCAGCAGCTGCTGCGCGCTCGTTTCATAGCGGATGGCTATTTTAGTTTAATTTATTTTGTCTGCGGGTGTTCTCTATAGGATCATCAGCTGTAAGTGGTAGCAACAGTAGTCGTGCCTTTGTTCCTTCAGCAGCTGCTGCCCTCTTGTTTCATAGCTCATGACTATTTTAGTTTAAATTTGTCTGCGGGTGTCTCTATAGGATCATCAGCTGTAAGTGGTAGCAACAGTAGTCGTGCTTTTGTTCCTCCAGCAGCTGCTGCCCTCTTGTTTTATAGTAAATGGCTTTTTTGGTTTAATTTTGTCTGCGGGTGGTCTCTATAGGATCATCAGCTGTAAGTGGTAGCAACAGTAGTCGTACCTTTGTTCCTCCAGCAGCTGCTGCACTCTTGTTTCAAAGCTTATGACTATTTTAGTTTAATTTTGTCTCCAGGTGTTCTCTATAGGATCATCAGCTGTAAGTGGCAGCAACAGTAGTCCCGTCTTTCTTCTTCCAGCAGCTGCTGCACTCTTGTTTCAAAGCTTATGACTATTTTAGTTTAATTTTGTCTCCAGGTGTTCTCTATAGGATCATCAGCTGTAAGTGGCAGCAACAGTAGTCCCGTCTTTCTTCTTCCAGCAGCTGCTGCGCGCTTGTTTCATAGCGGATGGCTATTTTAGTTTAATTTATTTTGTCTGCGGGTGTTCTCTATAGGATCATCAGCTGTAAGTGGTAGCAACAGTAGTCGTGCCTTTGTTCCTTCAGCAGCTGCTGCCCTCTTGTTTCATAGCTCATGACTATTTTAGTTTAAATTTGTCTGCGGGTGTTCTCTATAGGATCATCAGCTGTAAGTGGTAGCAACAGTAGTCGTACCTTTGTTCCTCCAGCAGCTGCTGCACTCTTGTTTCAAAGCTTATGACTATTTTAGTTTAATTTTGTCTCCGGGTGTTCTCTATAGCATCATCAGCTGTAAGTGGCAGCAACAGTAGTCGCGTCTTTCTTCTTCCAGCAGCTGCTGCGTGCTTGTTTCATAACAAAGGGCTATTTTATTTTAATTTTGTCTGCGGGTGTTCTCTATAGGATCATCAACTGTAAGTGGTAGCAACAGTAGTCGTGCCTTTGTTCCTCCAGCAGCTGCTGCCCTCTTGTTTCATAGCTCATGAATTTTGTCACCTGTTGTTCTCTATAGGATTATCAGCTGTAAGTAGCAGCAACAGTAGTCGTCTCTTTCTTCCTCCAGCTGCTTCTGCGCGCTTGTTTCAAAGTGAATGGCTATTTTCGTTATTTTTGGTATGCGAGTGCTCTATATGGGATCATTTGCTCTGTGTGTAAATTTGAACCAAATCTGACTTCTTGTTACCATGTTATAGACGACAATACATAGATTTATACTGATTTTTACTTAAAAATGAGAGTCTCTCAACTATGCTCCAGAAAATAGAAACAACATACATATATAAAAATGTATTTATCAGTACGTCCAGGTCATTAAACACTTCAAATTCAAAAAACGGAGAGATCAGTTTATCTTTTCCGAAGGTATAGTCGTTGTAATAAACTTTCACATTTTAACAATGATAGCGCGTTGGTTAATTTTACCGCAGAATAAATTTTGTTCAACGACGCGGTTACAGATTTTTGCGCTTTGAATACCAAATCACCGACTTTCTCTTAAAAAAATTCCGCAGATAGTCATCATAATTATTGAACAGTGAACTGAGTGAATTTGAAATTATGGCTTCGTTGTCAAAATTATTTGATTTCGTTTTGTTCATTTTATGACCAAACTAAACGACGCTATTGTTGAGCACCTATCGTAATGATTTCTAAAATTCCATAGTTAATAACTCAAAACAACTCGCAAAAAAACTTTTGAAAACCTTAACAAAAAGTATGTTTGACAGCGATCATTACTACCATGACTAGCATCACTTGAATATTGCATTGTATATTATATTATTTTTATACGATTAGGTAATATCATTTTTAAAGGCTCATTATATTTTCTTACATAAAAATTTGTGCATTGTTCGATTGTTTTAATTTATACTTTTTCTTTCAGCAAAGGAATTGGATTTAAAAATATGTCACATTTCCTACAATGGCGTTTGTAATTGGTTGTCGTCATTTTCGAATCATTACACAAATTTTGAAGCTTCAGTTTTTTTGTTATTTTAAGACGACAAAATATATGGACAATTATTGTCGGCAACACATTTTGTACTTGTTCTTATAGTTATGCCGCAGAATTCACACCGAAAAAAACATAGCCACTCTCAATTGTAGTTATGCCGCAGAATCAAGCAAATCTGTGGAACAACAACAACATAAGATTTCAATATCAAAAAACGAAACGTCGAGTTATAGTAGACTCTTCAAAAGTTCACACCGAAAAAAACATAGCCACTCTCAATTGTAGTTATGCCGCAGAATCAAGCAAATCTGTGGAACAACAACAACATAAGATTTCAATATCAAAAACGAAACGTCGGGTTATAGTAGACTCTTCAAAAGTTCATGCCGAAAAAAAACATATCCACTCTCAATTGTAGTTATGCCGCAGAATCAAGCAAATCTGTGGAACAACAACAACATAAGATTTCAATATCAAAAAACGAAACGTCGGGTTATAGTAGACTCTTCAAAAGTTCATGCCGAAAAAAACATATCCACTCTCAATTGTAGTTATGCCGCAGAATCAAGCAAATCTGTGGAACAACAACAACATAAGATTTCAATATCAAAAAACGAAACGTCGGGTTATAGTAGACTCTTCAAAAGTTCACACCGAAAAAAACATAGCCACTCTCAAATGTAGTTATGCCGCAGAATCAAGCAAATCTGTGGAACAACAACAACATAAGATTTCAATATCAAAAAACGAAACGTCGGGTTATAGTAGACTCTTCAAAAGTTCATGCCGAAAAAAAACATATCCACTCTCAATTGTAGTTATGCCGCAGAATCAAGCAAATCTGTGGAACAACAACAACATAAGATTTCAATATCAAACAACGAAACGTCGGGTTAA
Organism: Trileptium ribeirensis; assembly: GCA_030248225.1. NCBI lineage: Eukaryota > Metazoa > Nematoda > Enoplea > Enoplida > Thoracostomopsidae > Trileptium > Trileptium ribeirensis. The sequence continues at coordinate 12,748 of JASANE010008283.1, read as the reverse complement.
AGTAGACTCTTCAAAAGTTCACACCGAAAAAATATAGCCATTCTCAATTTTATTCGAATTTTTATCAGAAAACTATTTTTGTACCTCGCTAAACGTACTGTACTTCAGCGACTAAATAGTTTATTCAATTAATTCTAGGTGTTTAACCTTAAGATAAGTTATATCTTTATCGTTTCTCATCGTATATTTTCACATGTACTCCTAGTTTGTTTAATTTAAATGTACAAATAATATTTTACTAATTTTGTGCTAATTCTCATAGTCCAAAATTTAATGGACCCACCTACGGTAAACCGTTTCATGTTAAAACCTGCGGTTTCTCAACACTAATCGAAATGACATTTACGCATGCATTTTTAGTTGATTAGATTTATTTCCTATTTCGGGCTACGATCTCATATTTGGTTCTTATCAAATCATAAATGAAAGAATGCAGCTAATGTAGCTATAATTTTATGGTGACATAGATAATTCACAACTAACTAGCTGCCCAATACATTAGATGTATTTTTTATACATTGGTTATATATATTTTCACTCATGAATTTATTTACATCCAATTTCAGTTACTTTTGGATCGTGAGCGCCTATAGTGAAATATGACTGCTGGTTTTCAGATTATTTTCCAAGAAATTAGCGGTTTAATATTCAAGACACAACTGGACACGGAAGGCGGATATCTCCTAATATTTTTTATCGTCGCCTGCGTTTTAAAAGCGTTTATCTGTATGTTTACTTTTACATCAGCAAACTTCACTTTTAAGCCAAACTCAAGACGGAATATCCTTATTTTCGTTTGTAGCATTTTAATCACTAAAGTGATGTTATAAAATATTTCACAGTACATGTGATATGGGACATTGCATCTGATATTGTACCTGCAGGCATAATGGCTAGCCAATAACCCCTCTAGTAAATAAACAATAGAGCAAAAACATCTAATTTTGTACTAAAATCATTTAAATATTGTTTCTGTTACTAAAACTTGCGGCTGGCTGGCGGTTCTCGGTTGATATTTTTGATACTCTATTGACCTTTTCGACATTGGTGTCCACAACGGGTAAGGTTACCCACTGTGGTCGTACGTAAGCCATATTTAAGTTCCTAAGAACTCAGAAACCCAGAGGGGGCTCGAACCTCTCCTTCCCCGTTAGACCTAAGTGGGGGCATCAAAAATTTGTAAAAAAATAAAAAAATATATATAATGGCACAAACAAGTTTATTGGTCAAGCATGGTTTGAGGTCCTAACCCGTTCTGGCAAAAATTTCTGGATCCGCCAGCGCCTAAATCATATCGCTTCCCTTGGGAGCATACACGCCCAGAGAAAAATTTTTGTAGTTATGAGCAAATTACCGCTTATACTGTTCATATATTTTTCATATATAGATATAATGTTTCATTATCATCAAGCTGTTTTTGTAGCTCCCGAAAATATATTTATTGAACTGAAAGAATAAACCACTTGGAGTACCGCAGCGATTTTATGAAATAGGGTAAAGTGGTAAGCGTTCAAGCCACAAAAATTTAGCACTCCACCTTGCCCTGCCCACCCGCCTGCCTGAACTAGTTACTCATCATGGGCTTGCGAAGCTTGAAGAGCTATGCTTTAGGTTCTACAATATACGTATCATCAATATTTCTCCAACGTCTTCAAAACTTAGGAATAGATAGACAAAAACAATATCTTTGACCAACATTCATCTATACGTTACAATTATCATTTATGACTTTAGAATACTTGGTTCTAAATGGCTCAAGATTCCATTGTGTGTCTGTCGATTTCGCGGCACCCGGCTTCTGTTGAGATGAAGCCTATTTTAAGATTTGGTAACTAAATAAAGTGTGAAAAACATCTTCCGGGCTTAAACTAAACGTTGCTTTTATCTTCTATGTTTTTGCAATGAACGTCTGATACGATTTAAGATACAACTATTGTAGCCAATTTATCAGCTATCCATTGCGATGTATCAATTTATTACAGATGATTGTGTTTATATATTACTCATGTTTTGTATTCGCACTCACGTAACCGCAACAAAATAGGATTCAGAAAATAACGGAAATTTGTCTGGCCTGTTGGCGTAGCACAGTGTAACTTGAACATAGCCTAAGGCGGTAAAATGAAGAGCTAGGAGACCGTAGCTTTGCTACAAAATAGAATTGAAAAGAGTTATTTTTCGTTTCTGTAAAGCTGTGGATTTAATACAAAAATTACATATTTTCATCAATTTTAGTAGTACTTTAAAAGCCTTTTAAATGATAGTCGATAATCGCTATGAATTGCATCATTTCCGTTTAAGCATTGATACCATTGTATTAGCGGCTGAAACTCAATAGAAATTCAATCGGATGTACTTTGTCTTTTGAAAACATATCGATCTTTTTCTTCCAAATTTTCTTATTCTGTTCCGGATTACTGCCGCAGAAAACTCAATTGTAATACGAAATTTCAATTTTAGTTAAATCAAAGCTCTAAATCTAATTTTAATACAAAATTTTGTTGGTTTATAAGTTCAGTGTAATGATTTTAATAGAAATTACAGATTGGGAGGGTTTTTCACATATTTTTATGGCAGGTGGCTCTGGATTTTGACATTTCGAATGATGAAATATATTAATAAGCATGAGCGTCACAAGCTCTTCAAAAGTACGGGGGTTTGCATACATTTTATTATAGCCACATTAGGTATTTTTCCACGTTTGCCAGTAAAAAACTATACTTTACATACCCTATCAGGGGTCGCATCTCCCCTTTCACTCTTGCGGCGCCGATGAATATATGAATTTCTTATTGATTGACCTATAAAATATCATTATTTTTTGCTTTATCCCAGCAGAAAATTCTATAATCTTTCGTAAATGTTGTAGCAAAATTTTGTGATGATGAAAGCAATATCATTGGTTTCAATGAATTTGTAAAAGAGACTTACATCGCAGTAGTACTAAAAAGTTAATGCGATTTCTGTTTTCTAATATTATAAACACTGAAAAAGTTGGAAACTTTATCGAACATTTTACATATAATTCATGAAAATTAAAAACAATAATAGTAGTAGAAATATTGCAGCATTGGGATTATTAATTTATAATTTCGAAAAAGAAAATGTACATTATACATTACGTACATATATTTAGATGCTAAATTAAAGCCAGTTTTGATATATCATGCTATATAAGTTCAGTAAATATATCAGTACACCATAGGTGTCGAACGTTCGTCGTATTAGGGGGGAGGGTAAACGGTTGGCAGGGAGACAAGTTCCAGGGGTGGACGGGTGGTGGCTTAGGCCAGGGGTATTTTTGATATTTTTAAGAACCCAAAAGTTTTCCTGATTGTGTTAAAATTTCACTACTTTCTTCCAAGTTGTGATAAATTTTAGCTAATTTCCATTATTTTTGGAATTTCATCCCAATTTTTGCCAATTTTCACTATCAGTTTACCTGTATTTGCTATAACTCTCCGTGCTCCTTCTACGAGGGGACGGGAGGGGGAAACTGGCGTATTTAGGTGTCATTGGGCCATGCTCCAGCCAAAATTCTTCAAACTCCCAAAAAATACTAAGGACCCCTTATTTAAATCATGCATAGAATGTATGATCATAAAATGTATGAGCGGTGAATCATGCATTGAAGGCGTTCCTGTGATGTGTTCCATAGAATTTTTTAATTTTTATTTAATTTATTTTACAATATAGTATGTAAAACATAAAAAAAAATTTCATACAATACTGAATAGTACAGCTCGAACACACCCCCCAAATGAATATTCTAAATACACTAATGGGGGTGCGGAGCGGTGATGGGGGTGGTACATTTTGCCTGGAGCTAGTTATTGAGGGTATTCAGGAGCAGATTTGGCTTGAGGGTGGGGTGTCTGACCCTTAGGCAGGGAAACCATCTTACCCCTATCAACACCTGTGATCATACACCATGTTTCTGTGCCATGTCTAGTTCACATTTTTTTGGTATTTAAACTTTTTTGGCATATCTCTAACCAAGATTACATCGATTGTGTATATCCACAGGATTTGATGGATTTAATTTCACTAATTTAACAACTGCGTTTGAGAAAGTGTTGAAAACAACGTTAGTTAATTCCAACCGATAATCTAGTATTTATAGAGTGAAAATGAGGAAAATTTTGCTTAAATCTACCAAACTGTTCTTAAGATTGGTTTTTTACAAGTGTGGCAGCTTAGAGCTTTTTAAATTATAGGTGTACTGAGTTCTAGGGTGAAACTGCATCCGTGCTTAGGAATGTAAAGCAAAGGAAATATCTTTGAAACCGCTGAGATTAGTGTGGCACCGAGCTTCTTTCTGTGTTATAAAAAAATGCGTTAATATCAGATCTACAATTTGCGTACAAGCACTTCAATTTTTAGCTCAAAATTTCGTTAATTTTTGAACAAAATTTCATACAAAATTTAGCCGTAATTTCTAAAAAAAAATTTCGTAAATTGCTATTGTTCAAAATTTCAATGAATATTTTTTCATTGTCCATATTAATAAACTTTTGTCTAATAAAATTTTGAATATTTATTCTGATAGTGATATGCTTTTCAACTGTTCACACGTTCAAATTATTGAAATTCAGTAAAAGAGTTGTTTCAAGTTTTGTTGAAATTTTGATTGTATTTTGGGTTCAGTACTAATATTTGTAAAGACACAATGTTAAAAGAGTATCATTACCCTTGAATGCTACCTACATTTGGCAACAGTGTATTTGTGATATCACGATTACAGCTTAGTGCGGTGTTTCATAAATTCTTTTTGCTTGACTCATACAGCGCCCAACTAATCCATTTAAATAGAAGCTGCTCATGCTGTTCCAGGCTTCGTGCAGTTTTTGAGATCAGCTATTGTGTTTGAAATGACCCACACAATTTTCGGCCCATGTCATCTTTAGAGGCTGGACGTTATATCGTTCGAAAAAGTAACAGCTTAGTGATAAAAATTCGTGAGAAAGCGGCGGCACTCGACTTAGGCCTTGGCTTAGAATGGGCTTACATAAGGTTCCAGCGTTACCGCAAAACTAAAACATTGGCTTAGTATATTGAAAACAGAATACCATGTATTTCACTTCCGGTCCTACTGGCGCAATTTTCAATGATGGCCTATGCTGTAATAATCGTTAAAAGCTGATTAGTTATTTTCCCTATATATCCGAAAAACAAATGGGACACAACTCGAATTGGGATTAACTTTCACAGCTTACGAGCTGTAACAGTTGTGACTCGGTCCTTTCAGTGAAGCTTTTTCATTTCTTTTACTCGGATAGAAAACATAAATCCTTACTTCAGGTATAGGTCTTCGGGTATTTTTTTCTTTTATAACGGTGATTTTGACTTATTATTGTGTTCGTTGAACGAAATAGGTCACCTTACTATTATTCTATGTTTCTTTTATATTTAATTTTGCACCGCTCTCTTTGTCCGACCGATCGATTTCCAAATAAAAAAGATATATCGTGCTCTAATAATGTGCTCAAAAATACTACACAAAAAAGTAACCACAAAATATTTGACTTTAAATCGAAATAATAATATATATTTATTAATATTAAAAATATATCCAGTTAAAAAATGAAAGTAGCGAAAATTGTTGACTGATGGATCTAAACCATATATTTTACTATTCCATCGATACATTTGTTCAATCTTTAAGTAGTAAATATGTAAATCTAAGAACTGCCTGTTGAACAGTAGGAAAATCCCAGTAAATCTTGTTGTGAATTATTGCGTAGCCATACTTTACTGTGATAGCAGCAAGTTCCACGCACTGTTGATGTGTACTCAATCTATCAGACGGTTCCAAGGTGAAAAAAATTATGTTTGCATTAAATTGAGCAGTGAGACATTTCAATTACTAAATCCATAAGTGGTCGCCAGTTGACGTCACGTGGAAATTTGTTTTGTTTTTTCAATGGTCAACAAGCAGTTCGATGATGATCTACTTGATTAGTGAAGGTATCCGCTATGGCGGATTACACAGATGTTTCACGACGACCGCTGGGTTTCTACGGTTTTAGAAAAACTTTATGAGGCTGGAAGCATGGAATTTGTGGCATTTGCGGTTCCACCTACTACGAAGCGTATGCTTATGGCACGGTGATAGACACTTCTAACAAATCTGAAACTATGGGATGGCATTTGATACATGCACTGGTATGTGTATGCACAAGTAATGGAACCAGACCTCTGTGGGCACTGTACCAATCTGGACCAATCTTTAAAGTGGTCTGTTTTGGACTGGTCCATTAGTAGTTTTGAAGAATTCTGAATTAATAAAATGTAATCAAATGTTACAATTCTGATTCTAGTTAATTTTTACCTATACATGCTCAAGGTCCGAAGTCCAAAGGGGGAAGCCGGATACTCGGTTGGATACCCTCATCTTCTCAGGGGCAGGAGTCAGCCGGCCGGCGGGGAGGGAACGCGGAGCCGTCGGCGCCTATGGGTTCCGTGCTTGATTTTAACAGTGAAATACTTGTTTTAGTAAACTGAAGACTTGTATTGTTCTATATTAAAAATTTGAGGAGTTTGAATTCGACTAGCGAATGGATTAAGTTTTAGGGATTGGTTGGCAATAGCTATCATCTGGTTTTCGTCTTACCTGTATATTAGGGAAGCTTGAAAACCCCACAGATCTTTTGAGACACAAAGTGGCATCGCTAGTTTACACACTATATGATTTAAACGTAGCTTCCATCGTCTAAGGCGAGTTGTATATTTTCAGAGGACTACAACTTCGTTTTGATATTGTTTTATACATTTCTCCTATTAATAATGCACTAAGCGCCACGAGCGGCGGGATGCTAAGTACCGAGGAGACTTCTTCAAAATGTTAAATTAGTTTTTATTGCATAAAGCTATAAAGCTGTGGTGTCTGGATAAGACGGGAATCAAATGTGAACCAGTAAATTTTTATGCCTAAGCGGAAAAAAGTGCTTGATAAGATCCAAAGAATTTGAAATTCAGACCTGAAAATATAGGTTCTTTGGTCGCAGCCTTTGCCACAAGGGAGATAGCAGTTATGGCGATATGTAAATATGTAAAAAAAACTACATGTGAATTTGTAGACAAATTACTGACGATGAAATGAAACTTAGCAAATTTACAAGAGTTATAACGTAAAACTTTGCAAATTGGATTTTTCTGTGACAATAGGTTAAGATGGAGAGCTGGAAATCTTAGATTGAAAACCGCACCAGTTCGCGTCAAGGCAAACATTTCGTGTTGTTGAGCTATGAGTGTCAATGAATTTATCGTAATTAAATACTTTAAGCCACAATTACCAGCTAACAATACGGCAGTTGGGAATAATTAAATAATACAAAGTCCGCTACCTACGATACTTGGGAAGTTGACCGCCACGTTGGTACTACGGTTGACCGTGGTTCCGTTCGCATGTACTGGTTATAGTTATAGTTAACATTTTAGCCTAATAATGAAAACCTTACTGCACAGCTGTTGATACTGCCTGCACTAGAATATTTATAATTATATATGACGATCGAAAATCACGACAAAGCTGCCAAAGTTAAATCTCAATCGCCACTAACCTATGCTCATTACAAAGTGCAATTATTATTGCTTATTGCCGCGGCTGCTGTGTTATCGCATTTTACCATTGCACTATGCGTTTCTTGCGCTTGCAGCTACAATTATAGGACGACTGAGTGCGAATGCCGAAAAGAGTAAGATGATTTTAATTTTTGGCATGAAATAAGTTATCGGAAATGTTACTAAATAAAATTTAGTTTGGCTTTGTACTGTAACTGACATGTATAATAATTCGATTCGCTAGACAAGTATTATAGATCATCATAGGGCGCAGGAGGGTTAGTCTCCCTAAAGCGTCGGATGCCTCCCCTCAACGTCAAGCGCCGTGGAGCCCACCCCCTCCCAACCTGGTCCGAAAACGAAATAACTAATTCTTAATAAGAAACAGACTGACAAACAAACTTGGAATATAAACGTAATATGACAAACAAATCATGACAAAGATGATAAACGTTATATAGTACTGCATGATAGAGAATTTTGGGCCAGGCCCAGCCCGTTGGAAATCCAGGTCGCCTCAGCCCGGCCCAGCGAGGTACAAAATTTCGGTTCAGTCAAGCTCATCAGTACTAAAATGTAGGCAAACTCATTATAAAGGATACACACGATATAAAGATAAAAGGGCATATATGAAATAAGCCCGAGAAGAAAATTCTAAAATGAACGCAAGACTATCAAACCGTGTACAAGCAATTCGGTGAATGACTGATGCGAAAATTAACCGGAATTTTTTGGCCCGACCCTGCTTGTTGGAAATCGAGATCGGCCCGGCCGGTTGGAAATCGAGGTCGGCGCGACATTACGGCACGGCCTATTGATAATGATGTGTCGGACCGCAGGCCGGGCCGGACCGGGGTCACGTTCTCACCTCCACAACAAGTCACGAACGTGACATTATATTTCAAAAACGCAGACCACTATGAATTCGCGGAAGCACTGCATTGCAAGCACTCAGGTGCCGGGAGATGGCGTAACTGAAAAAGTTACTGATTATGTCAAGTTGTGGAGGCCCTTTAGGCCTTCCATCTGAGCTATTGAGCCCAGCAAAGCCGTGGATTATTCAAAAAATTATGAAAATTAATGACAGGGGCAGAGCAAAATCCGCCCAGGGTCGACACAACTCTCGCAGAATTCTCTGCCTTATGCACTTTTATATACAGCTTTGTAAGTTGGTTTTGGTATTGTTTTTGCACATGTTTTTGAGTTTCTCTCTTTCTCTATCTCAGTATATGGCAGTAGAGCAGCACGAAAGCCGTCGGAGACTTGAATCTCCGATATACGGCAGCTGCAATGAAATTATCAAATTTACCAGGCTTCGTAAATTTGTTAGCAGTGGTAAACTTTTAGGATCGCAAAATTGACGATATCGCTAGACGCGATGTCTGGTCTATGGGGTCTCGGCCCGACCGCCCAATTTTTGTGAGGACCATTGACCCGGTGCTAGCCAATAGTCAAATTAGGTCGAACCCAGCCCCTGTGCAAAATTTCACAGAGAAAGGCTGGTAAATTAGTAAGATATTGCAAGCTATAGGTTCTCCCCAGCCCCTACTGTTTTGTACTCAACAACCTCGTTCGAGATCTAGGGAACTGAGCGATCAAAGGATAGAAAACGAGTTAAGAACATTGTTACGGTTGTCCCGACAACCAGGGCCTCCGCTTATTGACTCGCTTGGTCGAGTAGGAACCGTTACAAATTTCATTGAAACTTTAGCCTCAAACAGAGCCCTTTTCGAGAGCCTTTCTTTATAGATAAAATAACCCTAGGTTTTATGTTTTTTCGATGGCCTTTACGGCATCGCCACGCGTAGTTCTAGTTTTAGTAGGATTGGCAAGCTTCTGAATATAATTTTAAGCCCCTGCGAAAACATCCTGTAGTCGGCATAAAGTTTGGATAATGATAGCATACAACCACTCATTGGGATTCGGTTAATTAGACTCAAGGTAGTGGTTAACGTCAGATAGAAAATGTCGGTCCTCGCTTACTTTACCGGGACCTATAAGCCACTCATTAAACAATTCATCCAACCTATTTTGACACTCATTTGGCTCATATTCGAGGACATGAAAGTCCATTTTTGTAGTTATTTAGGCTCCAAACGAGCATGGATTTAGGACTAAATTCAGTACCGTTATTGTTTCGCTTGAAAGAATAATTTCCTAGGATTTTGGAACCAAAACTAATTCGCCCTCGTCTTGCAATTTGTAGTATTATATCTTATGGTCACCGTCGACATGTATGTATGTATGCGAGTAGGAAAATTTGTACTGTACCACCGTCGCACCATGGAATTCAGGAGTCGTACCGATGAGAACTTCTCGTAAACTTGTCATGGTATTAATAAGTATCGTTGTTGTATTACGTTGTCGTAGGTTAACCCCATCGCTACTAACCGCGATTATAAATAACCGATTATCATGTACCATAGTCTCGTGATTAGAATGAGCAAGATGAAAGTTACCGCAAACGTCCCGTTGTACGATTTACCCCGCATACCTTGTTTGTTTCCGCCTTTCGCTTACCTGAACCTGCTATTTTGTCGGAGTACCCTCTCTGTTAGCAAACGTTGTACCGAGCAAGTAGTTAGTGCAATGGCGCCTCTTTTTATCGATAACCAACCGTAACATTTACTGGTACTGACTTTTGACTGGACCCATTGTTTTTCATAAGTAAGGTAAGCACAGCTGTCATAAGACAAGGCTTCACAGTATATGCCGATTTGACTCAGCTGTGAGAGTTCAGTGAAAAAGGCGACGACCCCGCAACCCGCCCCAATTGATGCTCTGCTCATTCTTTTGCTAGCGTACCATATCTGTGACATGCTGCTTATTGTATTCGCCCGTACAATACGTGTCTGTCTATACACCCATAATTTTGCAACTCATCAATAAATGTTCACTGAAAACCCAAATTATTCATGTGTTTTGCTGATCAATAGTAGCGATAGGAACAAAAAGGGGTTTGAAATCCGTCACACCAATCGACGAACCACGTTCAGGTTTGACACACGCGTCGAAGAAGCAAACCTCACCGTGACTCGCCAATTACAAATATGTTTGTTAATTATGATTGTTGCAGAGGTACGACTAGTGCTACTTGCAAGAGAAAGTTGCCGCAGAATTGTAAACTCACCCTGAGCACCCAGTATAGAAATTTAGACGCACGAATCGGACGTTAAACGTCTAGGGATTTGTCGGACCCTAGTGGGGGCCACTGGCTAAACTAAATAAATTAACCGCTTCGAGAAAGTTAGAGTCAATTTCGATTGAACCCAAATACTTAGAATTTTACACTTCCCGGGTTAAACGTGGATAGGGAATAGCGGTCTGGCCTCTTTGGCCTGTGAGCAGGTGACGGAGCCAACCTCCCTGGGGACCTCAAAAGTAGTACCTCGTAGACTACGTGCGCAACCCGTCCGGCAGGATCAGAACACATCCTGTGAAGCGCTCCTGCGGCTTGCTAAGCTCCGTAATTTCTTGGGCCTGACCCTGAATAAAAGAAAATTTACCCTATAGGTCCGCCCTTGAAGTCACGATAGCCGGGGTCGTATGGGCATTACGTCTGGGAAGTGCGTAATGCAGTAGCGTCACGTCGATTTTATTACATATGTAAAATGTATTTTCAATACATATTAAATCCACAGTGCCTTCGTTTCGACTTTCATCTGTTTTACTATATGTTTCGAAAACCAGGTTCCGGTTCCGCTTTGAATGGAGGGTTCCGGTTCAGGTTATTCCATGGTATGTAGGGAATGATAAACCTGTGTTTGAATAATTTGATTTTTTACTTTAGGTTAAATACGTATAGCGGTGAGAACACATTTATTATTATCGCCGCGGAAAAGTTCATTTTTTGTCAAAATGCGAGACACAACAAAAACTTCAGGACCAAAACTGCTAATATTTTCAAACCACGCATATACTGTTTTATTAGTGCTGAAATAGAACATTCTGAAAAGGCGACAATTATTCCAATATAGAGATTACGCAAAGAATTGCACAAGAGAGCTGACTTCGTCAGCTGCTGGGAATCGCAGTTTCACGGCTGTCAACTTCTTATAATCCCACATTTAATACACCCCATCTTGATGCTCTAAGAATCACTAAACAAAGATAATGTACGCCTGTAGACTACTTCTCTTCCAACAAATACAGCGTGTTCGCTAAACAAACCACAGAAAAAGTACTCAAAAACATGCAAAGTAAACTTACAGTAACTGTGGATTTTATGTCTGTTTTACGTTTAATTCCATATGTAACGATCTGTTGCCTTGGTAAGCAGATTCTCTCATGTGATCCTGGGGGACGTATTAAGTAGTGGACCCCAGACACGACGGCCGAATCCCTTAACTTCACGTCACATGAGAGAGTTTGCTTATTTGTGTTGATATTGCCCTATGTCTTGCCTATAATCGTTTTACGTCAAGAACTACCGTGGGAATTATTCCGGTGGGAAAATGCAAGCCTTGCATCATCTGTTTATCATGTGTGTATTTATGTATGTGTTGTGTAATTTATTCCCCTCATATATTCATTACATTCACGTGTTTATGTTAATTCATGTGTAATTGTTTGTTCTGTTCAGTACATGTGAATCGTTTATACGTGTAATGTTGCATATGAAAGTGTGTAGTAAGAATTGTTTGTGCATTATGTGTAAATTTTGTGTACTAAGTGTAAGTGCCAGAAAGTTGCAATAGTTTTCAAATCAAACTTTCTCAGCACAGTAAAATAAAACTGTTAGGAAGTAGAAAAATCATGTTAAAGCGGACAGGGGGGATGGTTTGGGCATATGCGGATTTTGGTGCCAAATGCCATAGGGCACACTGTAGATCATCTATACCAAATTTGGTTTCAATTGACCCACCCATTAAGAAATTACGGACCACATCCCCTCGGCCAATTCTGCTAATAATAATTTATTTCATTCTTGAAAATTATATCTTTAAGAGAGTGTAAAACAACTTAAAATTTTACAATTTGTGTGCCGGGGATATAGTTTGCTTACTTATCGGATTTGAGTGTAAGCCATGGGTGCCTTAAGTATTACACTTACATTAGCGGAAATGTAAGTGTATTTCTGCTGAATTTACTTGAAAATCTTAAAATTTGTTTTGCTTTAGGGATTCCGAGAATTCCATAAAAAGGGTCTCTTCAACGCAAAAATGAAAACTTATGTTAGAGAGCG
>JASANE010008279.1:0-42924 GCA_030248225.1 Trileptium ribeirensis | reverse complement strand
GTTCAAGACCTTATCTTGATTTAAGAGGTATGCATATTTCCAGAGATATCAAAAACTTGTAGACTAATTCTTTGTTTGCTTGGGTTATACAGCATGTGCCTTGTGAGACCGTAACAAATTACTACAGCTGTAAAGATGGCAGCTACTGTACTGTGCACAAGTCGTTTTTTGACTATAATGCAGAACTCTATGGACCTGTGATTTCACAATGTATTTCTACCTTTATATATACGCATGTTTCAACTTCTTCTAATATCTGTATTAACATACATGATGACGCCCTGAGATCTTAGGGGAGGGTCACCTCTGCGGGGTGGGTAAAGGCACTCGGAGGAGGAGAAACTCCGGGGTCTGTTCCCTAACAATGCTTACTCCACGCGTACTTCCCCAGAGGACTTATTTTCCCCATTTAATCCTATTTTGGCAAAATTGCACTCTATTTTTGCCAAATTTTGTTCAATTTTCCTCACGCCGAAGCCAGGAGGTGGGAGTGTGCGCGCGGCGTATCAGGGGTAGAGTGGTACCCCCCAGGAGTGCAGACCACCGGCATCAGCACCGAAGCCACAGGGAGTACTTTTCTCTTTAACGGAATGATGCCGTGTTGTCAATCTACGGTGTAGTGATTAATCCTTTACCTCATGTAGTTGGTCTGGAACCACGAAGATGAAAACAACCTAATGGATTAACTCAGTTGGTTGCGTAGCGTTATAATTGATGAAGCAAAGGGTTAATGAAAAATTAAGTCCACCGCTTGTATGATCATTTTCCTCATATAGTTGCTCTAAGTACCACAAAGATCAAAACGACCTAATGGATTAACATTGGTTTGCGTAGCGTGCTAATTGATGAAGCAAAGGGTTAAACGTCAACAGATATATTTATGAAAAATAAGCGTTATTTCGTGTAAAATGGCATATATATACACACGTATGTAATATCTAACATTTTATATATATACCAGTCGAATCGTTTTGCTCTGTAAGCAACAAATTGTAATATTCTGATATGTAATTCTACGACATTGCTTAAAAATGGCTGTTTCGTGAAGGTGTTCGATTTCCTTAACCGCAATTGCTGTGCTAACTAGGCTATTAAAATCGGCCTGCTTTGCTCATCCAGTGGTATCTAAATTCAGTAAAAAGTGGAAACGTAAGCACCTTACGAATATTTGTACTCCTTCTCAGGAGTAATTAATTGCAGCAACGATGTTTGCTGCTCCTTTTAGAAACCTATCTCAATACATATTACATTCATTTGGCATGTGATATACCAAAATTCTTTCAAAACTTCATTTTTTGGGAGCTGAAAAACAAAGTTGTTTAAATTGCCGAGGCATTTCGTATCAGTACCAAAGTATTTTCGAAGCTCGACCCTGCTGAAACTGACTCAAGCACAAGTCAAGACTCACCTTAATTCACGTTTGCGGTAATTTTGCCATGTATCTCTGGAAAATTCTCAGAGAAGATGGGACTGCTGAAATTTTATGTGGCTACTCTGTTTTCACCAAGAAATTCCATTAGCGATCACCGTATCCAAATGCAGTATTCAGTTTTACACTTGCCCTAGTTTTGCTACTTTTATAATCACAAAATGAAAACACCTGGTTACCGGACAGATTACAGAGCACACCCTAGGTTCACACAAACAGCAATTCCGAAATTACAAACATTCAACTTTCGGATTAACGGAAATTGGAAGAAAATATTTTAAGCTAAATATCAAGTATGTTTGTAAGTACAAGTTTTCATGCACGAATCGAGAGTTTACACAATTTACTTTGTAAAATTTTTTGATCGAACGTAGTGGCGCCGTTGCAGTTTTGCTCCAAATTTAGCTTGCCACCGATACTGTAACAGAAGCTAGTTTTGATGTAAGTTTTTTAGATCCGATAAATAAACGTCTCTAAACCCAAGGCTTCAGGTATCAGCATACTATCAGGCAAGTTGACCCAGCGGTCGTGCAGATTAACTAGTTACGCGGTGCTGTCTAAATAACAAAAATATATTTTCTAACTAATGTCGCACAGTTCACATCAAAACTCAGAGTTCTCTCGGAACTAAATTAAACACAGTCGCTCTTACAGTTGATCTACCACCAATGTTTTCAAAAGTAGAACATTATGAAACAGAAATTGGCACAGACTCTCTTCTACGTAAACTAGCCGTTTTGGTATCGTGTGTCTCTATATTAAACATGTAGTTTCTGGGTATGTTTGTTGTTTAATGTTTGAGTTTGGAATGGTTTAAATAAATAAAATATACCTCGTTTGCGAGTCAGCATTTAGAGTTTTCATGTGGGATAATAAATAAAGTGCTATATTTTCCCAAATATCATTCCTGAATATTATATTTAAAACAATAAATACTGTTGACACTAAATATTTATTGTCGACAATACGTGGATACATTGCATTCTCATGCTTATTTGCAAATATAGAGAACAGTTCAGTTAATAGCAGTTATTACATAAACAACGAACGAACTGACGAACATAGGTAAACCGCTCGCTATCAATGAGGTCAACTGAACTGAAGTTAAACTAAAGTTCCAAGACAATGAAATGGATGCCTTATATAAGTGAAATAATCAATATGCAAATTTATGCAAAAGCTTTATGCAAATCAACCAATCAACAAATTAGATATTACATAGGGAACACATTTATCAACACATTTTGCTTTCTGCTTCAGCGAAATTGATGAAATTCACTGTCTTGGGCAGCTTTGTAACTGGTAATCTACTTAAAATACAGCGTTTAGATTATAGAATAGTGTGTTCACATCTGATCAATCAGCCTATTTGGCGAATTCCAAGATATACATCTGAAAAACTAATTTGATGCTTCGCTTCGTAATTTTTTTGCTAAAAGTTGATGGACACAACGTATCAGAGCATGACATGTTATAATGCGAGTGACGAGATCATGAATGTTATACTTAAATTGTTTCCAAAAGAGGCCGCCGCAAGGGGTCGGGGTGGCGTTCTCTAATTTTCCGTAGAGCACCCTTTTAACAGTAGCATAATGCGCAACTCTTTCCATGCACTATACAAAACTTGAACGATGATTATGTGCTAAATTTTCAATATCATTTGTACGGTGCGCTATTTCGATTAGCAATTTCAAAACGATTATGTTATATTTTACAAACACATAAAATAACTTTGTTGTTAACCATACCACAGTTAGATTTTATTTAAAATCAATAAAGGAAATATCCAAGAGGCGATATATTAACTGTTTTGTTTTAGCTTGTGACATTGAATAAATTGGACTAAAATTTGACAATATTTAATGTTAGAATCCACATGGCAGACCAGACAGTACCCTGAGTTTCTGCATTTCAAGCAAAATTCTGAGTTTTCTCATTTCGATTAAGGGTTCCTTGGCTGAAGCTTCCACAATTTTTTGCGAAGGGCGAGCCCTGCGTCAAAAACGCGGTAATAAATTTACAGGTATACCGATAGTTAATGCTTTGGAAGCAGTGTAGTTTGATGTTATACGTTCAACCAACCTGAATCCTAAATACCGTTATCTAAGCTCCTATAATTCTACTGGTTATATTTGAGAAGATACATTGACTCCTGCATCGGCATATAAATTCAGCATTTATCAGTTAACGTCAATAAATATGACATGATAAGGTCGTCAATTACATTTTAACTAGTATTACAGCTCTCGATGAGAGGATTCTTCGATCCGAAACCTCTGGGGCCCCATCTGAACATAATGTTGGATGAACCCAAATGACCAATGTCAAAAAGTCTTTATTTCGAGTATTGTTTTTGTTTTTACAATAAAAGTAGAAAATAACAGGAGAGGAGTAAATACAAAACTTGGTGCAAAACTAGATTTCAGTACAAAAAGAATAAAAAATTCAGAAAATTCATCAATGTGGTGAAGAGCTATGTGACGAACAGACCGGCAGAAAAGAATTTCTGCCGCAGTAATGTTGTACTTGAGGAAACTCAGCTCGCTACGGTCGTTTAGCTTCAATTACAGCAGGTAGAAACTAACTAACAGCTACCGATAACGCAAATAATAAAAATAGAGAAAACTACCTACCCGAGTTTTGCCAATAAAGCCTGCAAAACGTTTGTGCTTCCGGAAAGAAAATTTTGATCATAGCTCATATTGTATTGCATGCGTTTTTCAAATTTTTCCACCAGTGGAAAATAATAAAGATTGATGCACCAGTTGTTTAGTTAATTCAACTTATGCGCAGCGGAGGAATAATTAGCTATTACCTTAGGGTGAACCCAACGGTTAATATATGTTTCTGATTGCCAGATTTGGTTGCATCCTTGAATAGGATAAATCATAGACTTTAAAATACAATATGATTAACAAAATGGCAGTTTGATAATAGTTGTCTTTTGTTTTCACGTAATGGCAGTAATTGGTAAATTTATTTAGTAAATCTGTGGTGATAATAATGCAAGGAGTACATAAGTAAATGTTTTGACGTTTCCCGGCACTCAAATGTTATGAGCTACTTGAGCCCTATCACTCTTCATTTTCCGCGAGCGTAGGTGGCACCTCCAGTTTTAATGGAAATCGGCTGAAGCACTGTTATCGGTTCAACCTATCCTCCTTAACAATGTGATCCGATATGCAAAACAAGGTGGTCCGACCTGCACCTTGCAAAACGAGAGAGGGCTCCATGTTGTTTTGACGGTCGCAACTGATAGAGTAGGGCCGAAAATTTTCGTGTTATCAAAGACGGTTTTGCATTAGAGTGCAGGAAGGCGTTGCTCTTCCCTTATGCAGTCTTCATGATACCAAAATGTGAATTTTTAATTCTTTATTTAAAATATATGTCAAACGGTTTTAACGAAACTCCTTAAGCAATAAAACAAATTCTTTGTCAAATTTCTTTTTCAATTGCCAAATATAAATTTTGAATGATTACAAAAATATATTAATATGAAATTGTTCACGCATCATGAGTACCTGTCACGTTCAAAACCAAAATCGGTTATTTTATGTAGTTTCTCTGTTAAATTGGTAATTATAATCCTCTCATCATGATCACAACAAAAACGAAAAACGGAAATTTTGTCTCTATATACCACGGCTGTGCCGATCTCCGTTTCCTCAACTGTTCGACCTCAAAGACACCCAGTGCCCTTATTGCAGCCACAAGGGGCGCTCCTGCAATGGGTCTGTTTTAGCACGGATGCCATTTAGTAATACAGTATCCTATAATTATTATGTATTGAACTAACGATACCGCCTATTTCAACAAGGCTCCTTTGTTGCAATTATTCGTTCTATTTTTTGTGTGTTATATCTTTGCAGTTTGTTTATCTGTTTAATTGTATATAATTGATGAACTGTCAATATTGAGCCGGGTTTTATTTTTTGCCTAAAGAAATATTTGAAAAATGTAATTTGATAATTAATCATACATCTTCATCATCGGTAAAATGATCGAAATGGCATCATGAATAAATAAACCATTCTGCTATTATTTCTTTTGAAAATTGTACAATTTTGTTTTACTTCACTTCACAGTCGGTCCTTATAATAAATTGCCCATATTACAATGTGCAAGCCGAAAGGATATACAAGCCGCTGCCGTTCAAGAACAAAACGTGGTGACGAGCAGCAACAAGGGTATTTACTTAGATACAAGTGGGTTTCAACACGATACGGTGTGCAAGACAATGCACGCTGGAATGTCTTAAGTGTAATGTATAAATTAATTCGAAATCGTAGTAGGCAAATGCAGTTCCTCCATAGACGTTTCCATTCAATTTTGGATTGCTATATGCTGGTGCTACGGACCAGCAGCAATAAGAAACCCATGTAAAGCAATATTTAAATTTTCTATTTTTTTCCTTGTTCGAAAACTATCCCCTTCAACATTCATTTGACGCTTTTAGAATAATTACCTTACCTACACATCTCCGCACACCAAAATTTATTCGTTCATCTTTTCTGGAATTCTGCAGGATTTTTTCTCAAAAATATGCTTAATTCTCGACGCTTCAGTGTTTAAAATTTACTCTACAGAGTAAACCTATTTTTGTCTTATATCAAGTCTACGTTCACATATTCTTTCTTTAATGTTTTACTGTTTCGTTATCGTTAGTAACGTAATGGCGATCTCGAAGCACTGGTTAACAATCCGCCAATAACTGTTCAATGCAAATTTGCTTGGCATGGTGGTGTTCCTGTAATTTGACAAGAAATGCAGCTGTTCGAGGAGCGGCTCGCCGAATTTTGAACGTAGCGACGATTTGTAGCCTTCGCAGTGATTAGTTGTTCTAGGTCAAGTGTTATCGTTGTGATTAAATATGGGTATTTCTTGAGACGAAACCCAACTGCTCTCGTAGTAGTCACGGAACGGCACCATACTTTCATCAATGACCGTGTCAGTTGTCGTCAGAATTTGTCTCAAAACCGCGATAACGCTGTGTATATCAGGTTAGGAGGCAAGATACAAAGAGAAACGAGACGCAACACAAATTGCTTTACCACAGCGTACTGCGGTTTATCATATCCATGCGCGGATGAGTGCTCGTAAACTGCAGTCAAACCACGCATACGAATATGACAGTTAAGCTCTTGGGCGTAATAGAAAACACAACCACGAACTCGGGCCTTTGGGATTACGACTTGCACTGCCGCTATAAAGGATTGCTCAAAATCCTTATTGATGACAGCGCCATTTAGCTGGCCAAGCGATCCAAAGTTCGAAATTAGTTGCGTGCACAAAATGCTAAATAGCTTTTCATAAGTTGCTTTTTGTCGATTTGGCATTAAGGCGTGAACTACAGCAATTGCTTTGCCATTCACAAAATCGTTTATTATATATAGCCGAGCAAAGGTAAAATCATTTTGTCCGTAGGTAAAGGTTCCATGCATTACAATATGTGAGCTGTTAAACAGGGCACGCAGGTCCAACCTTGACCAGAAAACCAGATATAGTGGGTCGGTTTGCTTGGACGCGAGATAACGCTCTTGACAATGTGGATCGTTTGGGTTAGTAGCAGTAGAACCACGAAAAGTCATTTGTATAAGTTCAGGAACATCATCCAAAGTTGTAATTACTGGCTATTTGCTATTCATGTGACGATATAATGCAGATTTGGCTTTCTTACATGGTGGGGATGATTGTTCGGCTTGTTCACATAGTTCATAATTATGACTAAATGTTGTTGAAAGCTGCAAAAGGCTGTCGTTATGAGCTTATTGGGGCCGATTTCTGGTATGACGCAACACAGCCCGGACCTGTCAATAAGCTTGTTGAGCAGAAACGATTGTTTTATGCGGCGTTTACGTTATAAATTGCCCGGAATGTGGAAGTTTTGTCTACCCATGGTCTATCTGCCACCATCCAAGATATGGTGTGTGATACACTATAGTATGCTGGACAGTATTTTCACATAGCATACATAGCTAGTGTTGTGGCTTTAGGGACATGGTGTACGATACACTATTTTAATTTGTTTTAATAGTGTATGGTGTTGGTGACAGCAAATTATTTTCAATATGTTTATTTTACCACCGTCTGTGTTTTACAATAGTGTTTTGGACGCCGTGCAGATCAGCTTTTCTGTATAAGGAAAGTTTTTATTGGATATATTAGACGCTTTAAAATATAACGAAAACGAATACGTTCTGGGTTTCCTACGCTGATGACAAATATCAGTTAACACTGCTGGCCTAACTGCTGATTGGAACCCTCTACCTGTGTCGTGCTAAACAATTTAGTTTAGTCCTTAAGTCACGACTGAGCTGTCGCTTTAAAATATGCGAGTTTTGATTTGGACCTATTTTGAGTAGGTGCGTGGTGACGAAAGAATGGGAAAAAGAGCTGCATAATTGAAATTGGATTTGAACACATCACCTATTGCCTATGGATTCGCAAGCAGACGGACTATCGAATAAGCGGCCAAAGTCAACGAGAGAGGCGTAAGCAATATGCAGGTTGTGATGCCCTCAATATAAAGCTTGAGCTTTAACCTAAGTTCATTATCTTTACACGAATTATATATTAAGACTAAGTCGAGGGGCTGTCACCACGACCCCCCCCGCACTTTGTTCTTTATTAAACATATAATGTTACTCCGTCTGGTTTACCTAGCACGACTGACCTATCCCTACCCGACTTTACACCAGATATAAAGATGTTGCAATATGCAACATGCCCGTTTTTTCGTAAGGCCTACAATTGGCCTTTTTATTATTCTCAGGATCGCTGAAATCGAGCATCTTTGTGGACTGAGGCGAGATATGAAATTCCACGACTGGCGTTTCTTTCCAAACCAGCAGGGGACCGATAGGTTTGCGCTAAAACAAATTTGACGAGGCAGACGATGTAAGTGTCATAGTTCGGGTATTGCCCCCGAGACGTGAAGGCACCGTTTGAATGATTTTAGAGACGGGGCGGATACGTCGATGACAAAGAGCTATAAATGTTTTTGGGGTCGCTTAGAATAATTGAGCGATACATTAGAACGTATCCGTTAACGGTGCATATTTCTGTGATAGTACTGTGTTTTCTGGGGATCCTAAGAGACATGCAATATTTTCGTGGATTTGTGCTGTTCAGTACACGTCGGTCCGCCGAACGCAACATGTTATTAATTGGTCTTTGTAGCATGACCAAGTACTCATAATCTGTATCAGTGACTTTTACACCAACATAGATTCTGTGATTACCGCAAACTGCTGTGACACATTTCCCGTAAGAAAAACTAATTTTAGTCATAGTAGTTGTCACGGAGCAAACCTGGCTGTTCGACAGGAAAGCATGATGTTCTACGATTTAGGTGCAAAGGTTTATCGTATACTTAGATCGTGTATAATATATATATCGTAAAATCTGTATAGCTTCTTTCCGACCTCGGCAATTTTTCGGTCAATACTCTTAAACCTATGTAGGATTCAAAAACGACAATGCTACTCTCATGGATTTGAGCAAGTTTCTGAATTTTACAATCCTGAATTTTCAACTAGACCTGGTTTCTACTAATAGAGGACCTTTAGACCCTGATGTCTCTCTGCTACACCATGTCAGAATGTATGGTTGAGAATGAGCATGAACTGGGGAAGCCCAACAATAGACATTGGCTGCCGGAATCGCCGGGTCGAGAAATATGGGCGACAACCACAGTTTAAATGGTTTTTCATTATATTAATTTTTTCATATCGGTGATTTTTGTTCAAAATTCGAGGTGTTTCGGCAAAACCATGATTTGAAAGCTATATTATTGAAAAATTTCAATGAATATTTAATTATTAGCGTTTAAAAACTTGAGCCAAGTTTCATCTTACCTTTCCTGTAAGAAGTCAATACCTGAACCGGGGTGGCGACCATGTGCGGAGGTGGTCCTGGTTCCTGAACCGTGTGGCGACCAAAATAGTAGCAGGCGGTGTGATCCGGAGGGCAGCTTCCCACGAACCCGGGGAGACCAAGTATGGGAGCGGGGCCTTCTCCTCAACATGAAGAAGGTTTCGACTTCTCCAGGTTTCCCAGTTCGTGTGTTTCAACTTCCCACCATTTGTGTGTCGTAAAAGTACCTGCAAGGACAGTGGGCACGAAGTAGGTGAAGCCAAAATTTACCTCGGGGTATGATGTAACCACTATGAAACATTTTTCTGCGCGTGAGTACAATGGAATGATTTTGCGTAGTATTTTATTAAACCACAACAGTCTCAAATGTTCTAAAATATTGTCACAGAATGGTGTTGCATACTATAACTGTAATGATAATGCAATGATTATGTCGAGCATACAACGTAACGTGCTAAGTCCCACTAGCTAACGGACAGCAACGTGGGAAACTGATGTCCAACGACCTTGCCAAGCGAACACTCAAATTCGGCGATGGTTGTGACCGAAAAATTTGGACCGAAAATTTTTACCTGTTGGGGGCCTAGAAGTCCACGTGGAAATTTATATTGGCTTACGTGGACGAGGGCGGGACCGTACCATCTATATCAACTGGGGATTCATAATTGCATTTTTTCAGGTCTTCATGTGTTTACAACCATTTATCTATGTTTTTGTTGCATGTTTATTATTTACCTACTGAAAATGGGTATTCCTGCAGGTGCCGCGTCGTTTTGCTTGGGATTTTGTCTGTAATTGTCGAAATATTAGTAGTATTGAGCTTTGCTATAACTGTTTTGTGTTAGGACGATTATTTTTAAGTTTCACCACAAAATACCTGGGGTGCTGGGGCTTCATCTGAATGGAAGCCGAAATTTGCCTGAGAGGGACTGCCGAAATCCTGGCGAACTCAAGAATCCTGTCCCCTCTTGTCGAGAGGCCATGAAACTGGTGAAGTGGTCTAATGAAGATAAACTACGCGATTCTGTAATCAGTCACTCTGCGTTTGAGAACGAAAATTTTCTAGAATTGGTTTCCGCAATAGTCTACTTTGTTCGCTAGCAGCGATCTCTTCAAAGTAGGCGGCACAGATTAAGTTTACCTATGTATTTTACCTATGACGTAGTTTGTGGGTGTGAGAAACAACACGGTAAAAACATATATTTTATTAATTCATGCTTTTATAAATTTATTTCTATATTATTTCTTTTTGCGCTTGCTTACTTAGTGCTTTTGTGCTTATGCTTAGAGTATATAATATATTGTATTTTTAAACAATTGTTTTGGCTTGATCTCTAACAAAAAAATCTTGGGCAACCATAGGTAAAGGAATTTAATTCTGGATAAATTTCTTCTGTTCATTAGGAGTTTGAATTCCATACTGTTGACACACAAGATACTGTTTAGAAGTGAGAGTTGAGACCCACTTTTTACGGCCTGGGGGCCGGGCCTACCAACGAAGGTGTGCGGGCCGGGCCGGGCCTGAATTTTAAAAATGCGGGCCGGGCCGGGCTTAGCTCGAATTTAAGATCTGCGGGCCGGGCCGATCTTTACCGAAAAGCGGGCCGGGCCGGGCCTAAAAATATCGGCCCGCTCTCACCTCTACTGTTTAGTACGCTTAGCGGGTTTGAATGCAATTGTCGTCGTCATATTGATGCTTGATTCTAAGATATAGTAATTCTAATGGCTGCGGTACTTCTTGGCGATTCTAACGTTAAAAAGATCCAAACGCACGTCCCGTTTGCATCGCTGGCAAACGTTTACTCTAGATTTGGGGACGTGTGGACGAAAAGTTGGCCGGTGGTGCTATAATGGATGGTGGATGGCGTCAATGATCTTGCAAAGCCAAAGTCCAAAATCCAACCCCAGACTGGCAAAAGCGGCGACAACCAGTCCCCAGGTGTTTACCAACAACAGCTAAACTCCTACGGACTGCTATTTAAAACATGCTCTAAGTATCATGATATAATCTTCGTTCAACTGTCGGTGCCTTATCCACGGTCGGTCCTTCCTTTATCGCCGATGACCGCAATGGCTAATTCAGCAGCGTGTTATGCAGTTTAAGCGAGAAGGCCAAGCAGTGTATAAACTTAACATCCTCGATATTCTCAACAACGAGCAAGAAATTTTATATTTCTCGATTTAACATGGATGTATTTCAACGGCAACGATTTGAAACATGATATGTTTTCCAAGGACGGGTATCATCTTTCCCGGATCGCTGACAACACCATTGGCGAAATTCTGAGCTAATTTTGTTCGGGTCTTTTTGGGTTCTTTCAACACTGACGACACTGCGCGGTTTCGGAACTGCAAACACGTCTATTGCCTATCCCTGTAAGTCACCATATTCTGTGTTATGTCGTCGAACATTAAGAGTTAACATAACTGTTAAGAGTTGAAATAGGTAGCGAATAGACATGTTGGTATCTTCAGCAAAATTGCCTAGCCGAGAGAAGCGTTAATCTCGGCTGACTTTGCTTCAAAGATCTGTTCGTAACTGAGCTGCAGAAACTGTGTTTAGTTTGTGTGTTTCTGGAGACAGGTTTGTATTTAGAACCCCAGCTTCTGCTTGAAACTAGAAGACTGTTTATATCTAGCTACAAACACTGAGGCCTGTGGCTGGCAGTAAACCCAGGCTGTCGGGCTCGGCCCCTACGGCGATGGGGATACCCGGTAGGTACTTCTCCGCATGCGGCACGGGCAACATATTGGGTAGATCTCTGGACAGCAATCATCTTCTACTCCTAAAAGGAATTGCTTCAGAATCAGGATCGCCCCTTTTCAGTTATTCCTGAGATGCTATCAATTATCATTGGTTTTAGTTGGGGATTCGGTAAGGGTATATCTCGCTATTTACCATTTCGCTAATTTTTTCGGCATGCCGCCCCTTAAGATTCTTCAATCCCCTTACTCCCTTGCACCTATTTTGAACGCTTTTTCCATTGAGCATGGGCCGACACCTGGGTCGGTAAACCACCTTGAAAATGGGAAATGTTAAAAATGATTTTGCCAAAAATGACAAATTTTATTCAAACATGTATAACTCATGAGTGGTTGGTTGAATTTGATTGTGGTCTTCACTATAGGGCGGCGAATCGACAGCGCTCTTTGAGAAGAATGATTAAAATATATTCAAGTTGCTATAACATGCGATAATAAGTTACCATAAGTTGCGATAATGATATATGAAAAATAGGAAAAATGCGCAAGGTAAAAGTGTGAAAAAAAATTGTTTAAGTGCAATTTCCGGTTGTGGGTGATTTTGTTCAAATAGGCATAACTTTGGTATTGATGGTGCCATTTTAATGAGGTATTCATCATTGTACGCAGAATCGACATGCCAGTTACAAAAGGTACGAATTTGAAAAATATGTATGTAAATAAGTATTGCAAGTATAACACTATGTAGACGTTGTAGAGATCTGGAATTCTGCCCTTCATGGCACCGCACCTACTTTGCGCGAAGTGTCTTCGCCATTGATATTTTGCGAGCGCTGGTCGAAATAAGTCGGCACCGATGCCATAACGTTTCTACAGGAAATTTTTCCATACTCCCCACAATCCGTCGATGTTTTGTGTCTGAGCAGTTTCATCTTGGGAATTGATGTATTGGCGATTAGGGTCGTTGACGGTTGCATGGTTGAGGACGATGCAGGCCTTGGAAATAAGTTTGGAAACAGTCGGTTACTATTCTAGTACCAAGTAGAACATGTTGCTCGATAAATGGAATTGATGTGTGAATAATGCGATCGAGAACTAGAAATAGGAAACGGCGTCTTTTACGTGAAGGTAAACGGACTAGTGTGGAGTAAATATAGATATATTTGATTGTATATGTTGAGCAATTAGCTGGATTGCTGCTTAGCTGTGATACCATGTGCCTAATGCAAACAGCTTTTGTAAATTTTTTCCGCACATTTTGCATTGAACATGTTCAAGTTGGTACTGTCAATGTAGCTGTTATGGTAGTGATGTAGTGAGAATGACACATCATTTGGGACAGCCATAGACATGCACGTACTGTATGCTAGCAATATTTATATAAGCATATGTTACGTTACAATGAAAGTTGAAAATTGTTTCTCTGCCTCGCAGATGCTGTTATTTTTGCGTATATATTAATATTAATGGTATATACACTATCTGAGATACCATGTTTTGTGAAAATTTGAGTTATACTGAATGGTAACAAAATCGAGTTAATTTTGGTCTGAAAAGCAGTTATCCCTTGTAGAACGATCTTGGATGTACTGTTACCTTTTCCCTTGTAGAACGATCTTGGATGGACTGTTAGCAATTTCAACCAGCAACATATATATTGTAAAAATTTGAGCCAAGTTAGATCGGACCAGCTACTGCGAGATGATAGCTAAATTGTTATTAGTTTTGGAAATAAAAAACATTCAACCCCTTACATGTGCACGGAAGGGGGTTGTGTCGTTTTTATTATGTAATTTAATAGGCATTCTGTATAATTATCAAAAAGTTCTATTCCTTCATGGTTGATTTCTTTTCATAGGAAAAATTATTTTAGTTAACAGAAAAAAATGTGCTGGCGTTGACTGTGTATTTTCACCTATAATTCAGACATTATATCCCACAGAATATAAAACAAAAGTATATAATGTGTAACAAATCTATAACTGGCGTTGGATTTACCGCACCACCTTATGTTACATCGTGTTTTGCAATGGACGACTGCGATTTTCGGGGAACCGATTATGCACTGATCGACCTTTTACTTACTGGATCGGGTTATGATCTAAACGTGATCTCTGCGCCATCACTGAATGCTGCAATATCGTTGGTGGCTAACGGCAGCGCAGATCTGCTTCTACTAACGCATCGTATCACAGATGGACGCTTTGATCGGAACCTGTTTTCATTTTCACCTGTTGTTTATCAGGATCGTGCTGTATTTGTAATGCAACCGAGGATACGGTCGATTATAGATGAATTTTTATTGTTGTCAATATATCATCCAATAACGTGGCTGGTGTTATGTGTTTTGTTTCCAGTAACTTACTTAATTTTTAAAATGTCGAAACGGATCTCTCGAACATTGTCAATGTTTTTAAAATCTGGGCTCAATGCGGCTTCAAACAAGGTGCAAGACTATGCAACAGAATCCTCTGGTAGTACAATATCACCAATCTCCAAGCATTACAATAATTTGATATCGATCAGCAAAACAATATTTAATTCAAGTACTGAACGAATACACAATTTTATCGATGAACGTGATCCTCCGCGAATGATTATAACCGGATGGAACCTCTGTTTGATCATTTATCTGTCAACGTATGCAAATTTTTTAGCAATTGCTTTATCCCGAAAACCAGATCCGGTTGAGTTTCCGTTTTCGGGAGTGGATCAAATGCTAGACGCCGTAATTGAACGTCGCTGTCGGTTTGTATACTTTGAGTTGTCAATTTTAAGCCCGGACGTTGACCGAACAGCACATAATCAATCGTCGTCGAACGGAACATGGTTATCTGCTCAGGAACAAAAACTTGTCTCTGCGTTATCGGTGGGCACAGAAATTAAAGTTGACGGGTCGGATAAAATGATTCGACGACTTTTAAATACTTCTCCTCCCAGTGAACCACCGTATCAACAGTGTCTTATTGGCGTAGATTTTTTAATGCGTCTTCCACAAATAGAACGTTTATATCCACGATTAGTTCCATTAGCAAGCGCAAAATTGGCGTTGATGCAGTTTGTCTATTACTACAATCGGCAACTGGATCGCTGTAATTTTGGACTTAAGCTTAGAAACGCAATTAGTCGTGGTTCTACCAGTAGTTTATATGAAAATATGCTGTATGGCTTTGATTTCAGAAATCAAATACTTCTTGAAACGAAGCCTGTTAGCCTAATCGATGGGGGCAACGAGGCGCGTATTGAGGCCAATTCTGATAGCACCGTCGTCGGCCAAGAGAACACGAGCCCCCTATCTTTTGGTCAAATACAAGACTGCTTCTTTGTTTTGGTCGCTGGATTGTTAATTGGTGTTTCGCTTTTAGTCTCAGAAATTATTGGTAAATCTAAAAACTTTTGAACTGTCTGAAAAACAACATCACATTTTGATTTGGTTTAAATATGAAATGCACCGTAAGTACAGTTTCTTCGTCTGCTCAATAAATCATCGTATGAAAGTTCGCAGCATTCAAACGGGTCCATGAAATGTAACACCTTTTGACATAACAGTTCTGTCATCGTTCTTATCGGCGGATTCACTGGAAACATACTAGATTAATAATGAAAATTTATTACCATGGGGTTCAACTAGTATATAATGTTTAAATGAATAATAGTATTAAACTTTATTAATCTGGTGCAATCTTGACTAATTGTAAGATGTTAATATATCAATGTTGAGAAAAGAGCCGAAAATCACAGATACTAACTATCAACTGTTGCTTCACACGAATAATAACGGAAATCTTTATATTTTTATAAAAAATAACACCCAAACATCAATGGTTCTTTAACGCGTTGATATTATCAGAGGTTGAAAATTTTTCTGATATTGTTAAACGCAATGCATTTTCCTTCTCCACTCGCTAAATTAAATCACATGCCAACAAATATCAAAAATCTCTCGCATACCGAAACAAGCCTTAATATATAATACTGTTT
Organism: Trileptium ribeirensis; assembly: GCA_030248225.1. Taxonomy (NCBI): domain Eukaryota; kingdom Metazoa; phylum Nematoda; class Enoplea; order Enoplida; family Thoracostomopsidae; genus Trileptium; species Trileptium ribeirensis. Next base: position 26,936 of record JASANE010008279.1, on the reverse strand, counting down.
ACTAAGGGGAATTTTTGATTACTTCATCAAAAATTATTGCTTACGGAGGAAGAGTAATAACCGCATTTCATACCGAAATCAACTGAATCGTTGCTGTTAATACATAATACGACTGAAACTTTTCAAGTTTACATGACCTTAATAGACAGTGTGGATAGTTTCAAAACAATCGTATCCGTATTTTGGGCAGCAATTTTGAAAATAAATTTGTTTGCATCTTTATTACGTCAGTATGCATCGTTTACGCTTTACAACACTGCGAAGCCTATAACGAACATTGCTTACTTAAACTAGTAAAGAAAAACGATCTTTACGGTCATGGAAAGAGAAACAACCTGACAAAAGTGTTACCCGAAATTGGTAATGCGTGCTGGATTACCAATGTGAATCGACAAAAAAATGGTCTTAGACTAATGAAATACCGAGCTAATGCGTTACGGTTTTGCTTTGAAAAATCCATTTATTTGCTTAATATACTTGAGACATGTCATTGGCCGTTGCGGTAGAAAAATGCTCTATTGATTTCAATTTAGTACTATGTTATATGGTGTATCGGCTTGGTGTACTGTGCTGTACAAGGACATTGCGGTGGAAAAATGTGCTTTTGATCAGAAAAAAGTTTTGTATTCAAGATAGAACATTTTTTGCAACTAGTGGATAGATTACTCCTGATCATGTTCCCTATCATTCGCTCTATCGAAAAAACCAGTAATTGATGTGTATTGTAATGTTTACAGGAAACTGCAACAGACAGTGTAACAAGGGTCCAGCCCTTGAAGTGTATATATAATATTGCACTACACACATGTATTGCACTATACATAATATACGAATTGCCTCAGTCGGTGAAATGGCCATGTACTTCTATAGGAATTTCAAAATATTGCATTTCTTTTATAACGCAGTTAGAGGCGGGATTTGCTTCGGAAGTAGTAATGTAGATGTGAATTTTCAGGTTTATTCTCGCTGAATAGAGAAAGTTCTACGTGGTGAAACAGACGTTTCAGTAAAATTGCGTAATGTCTCATAAAGTATATAACATTATTATAGTAGGGCTGCTGACATTATACTCCATATTATTGTGACATAATATTTGATAATATTAGTTTGGCTTTGCAAAATGCATTCTGGGACTTTTGTTGAGTAACATAAAAACATGTTGATATTTGACATATCATTTTTCAGGCTTTCGAGTATTTTATCTCACGTGTCTCGAGGATATTTTTTATCGCGTGATTATTAGTTGCCGAATTTGTTATGGCTTCAACTTGTTGTTTCCTTGTTAACTTTTCGTGGAAGAGATACGTTTTTAAACGTCAGCCCGAAAATAAATAAAAGTAGGATTAAGCTCTGTTTTGAGTCTTTGCAATAATTCCGGTCAGGCAAATTGGATTTTGCTGTAGCCTATAGTACTCTACGGTTTAAGTGCCGTAAAATGACATATCGATCTATTAAATAGTCATCAGGAACCAAAAAGGACGTCCTATTTGTCATACGTCCGCCCGATTATAGAATACTGTAGCCAAGTCTGGTCACCGTGCTATTTGTTGGAAACTGACAAGCTGGAAAAAACGTAGATTAGCGGCCAGAATGGGCATTCAGGAAATGTCTTATTGTGAAAGATTGGCATATTTTCGATTAGAACCGCTGGAGCTACGTCGTTTGAAACGCGACCTAACTCTAATATTTAAATGTCTTAATAATGAGATTAATTGCTGCGAAAACTTGTTTGTAATGTCCGGTAACACAAATACGCGCGGCCATCGGAAAAGTTGCTCAAGCCAAAGTTTCGCTCTATCTCGTTAAAACATAGATTCGCAATTAGAACAGTTCATGTATGGAACAAGTTACCCAACTTTATTGGTTCTGAGCCCTTAATCGAAGCACAGGACTCTATAAAATTAAAAAAAACGTTGAAAATGCTTAATTTAAACCAATTCTTGCAATTCAAAAGAAACCTTTGGAAATAAAAGTGATATTTACTCCCTTGCAACGTCTTTGTCCTTAACGATAAATTGCATTCCCATCTCGTCAGCCAGATATAAGAGGAAATCCCTTTCTTGCTGTAAACCAGTTTATTAAACTTTGCATTGCACGTATAATTTTGTGGTAAATATATCGTTTGTTGTACATATATTTTTGTTAACTAGTACCCTGGCAGTTGGTAAGCCATTGCCTAAGTTTCGAGCTCGCTATGACTATTGAGAACTGTAGAACAATGATGGATAGCTTACTGTTTAGCATAATTGAAAGAGGAACTGTATGCATAAATACAGGACTGGAAGGAGAGTGTTAGTGCGTTTTATTTAGTTACTGTTGTGTTCATTAAAGTGAAGTGAGGAAATTTTCAAATTTCTACATGGTCATATCAACCGGATTCTTCCAGTCTTGTTGAGTGTCTTGTGTTGTGAAACTTGGGTTTATTCTGTTCTGATTCCATATCAGATAGAGACAGAGCTGCTGCTTTGAACAGCACTCTGAAAACGTTATTGCTGCACTTGCCGTCCACTACTGCACAACATACGAACTTGCTGCCTTGAACAGCAATCCCGAGTTAACTAACTATCTCAATTTGTGTTCTTCACTGTTGCCGTCAGTAGTCTTACGACGTTCTAAATTTTGTCGGCGTGGTTCAACGTGTATACCAGGTGAGTTTAGTTAAAATTTTACCTAAATATCATCGCGCAAACTACTCCGTGTAAGAGTAATTTTGTTTATAGTCGCTAATTACTGTAAAATTCGAGTGGAATTTCGAATTCCATCGTGTTTTCAGTTAGCAATTAAACCAGTACTTTAAGTAAGAAGCTTGTGTTTAACATAATGAGTAAATCAAATGAGGAAGAAGATATTACGACCCATAAGGAGCGATCGCCACAATTTCTACTCGCAGCAACGAAACGTAAATCAATCCGTACGTCTGTGGCAAAGGACGTCAACACAGCTCTAGTGACGTTCAAGGTGATAAATAGTGAAAATATACTTGAGGCTCAAGTATATTTGACAAAGCTGAAACGTCACCGTGAAAATCTGCTTGCGATCGATAAGGAAGTTTTCCAGCACGCCGTTCTGCAGGAAGCCGACGTGTTGAAAGAAGCGGATAGGCAGATGGAATACTTAGACAAGCTTGATGACGCAATTGATCGCCTCGATGTTTTGGTACGATGTGCAGCCTCCACTGATACTACTGCTAAGCAACTTTTCGATGCAAAACCTCAGGTGAGAACTCCCAAACTGGAGCTGACTGCATTCAAAGGAGATCCGCTTGGGTGGGAAGAGTTCTGGGATGACTTTACCTGCAGCGTCGATTCCAGGTCTGATTTGACTATCATTGATAAATTTAAGCTGTTAAAGCAATCGCTGCATGGTGAGGCATTAAGCGTGGCGAATGGCTATTTTTTGACGCAGCGAAACTACGAGGAGGTAAAGTCTGCTTTGAAAGAGAGGTTCGGAGATCCTCAAGTAGCGATTTTTGCGCACTTTGAGGCTCTGTTGGAGCTAAATCCAGCTTCACATGAGGTCGAACAGTTGATTGCAATTCAAGATAAATGCGAGGCGCACATCCGCAGTCTGTCCGCCCTTGGTTTAACTGAGGACGCATACGGCATGGTCTTCGCGCCCATCCTTTTGTCCAAGCTTCCGCGCTTTGTTAAAATGGAGATGCACCGAAAGAACGGTTCGCAACGCTGGACTTTGAAAGCACTCCGCGACCATCTTAAGGAGGAGATCCGTGTTCGGGCCAAGAGTGATCGTGCGTTTGCTACCAACTCAGATGTTCCTGCCAAATGCAACGACAACGGTGGGAAAAGTAATAAAATTTCTAAAAAACCAGTATCTACGTCGGCCGCTCTGCTGACTACAGGAATCAAAAAAGGTCAGAAACAAATTCAGGTAACTCGAAGTCATCTATTTCAAACCCCATGCAGTGTGGGTTCTGCCGTGGTCCTCACCGCACTTGGGACTGCATTGTATATCCGACCACGGAATCGCAGCTACCGCTGGCGCGTGGTCGTTGTTTCAATTGTTTATCCGAGAAACACCTCAAGAGTTCATGCACTAGTCAGAGCAAGTGCATGTTCTGCAAAACCGCTGGACATCACAGCGCACTGTGCTACACTAAGTTTGGCAAGCCAACAAAACGCGAACCTATTAATACGTTACCGCTGAATCCCAGTGCCAATGAGTTTCGGCCTACATCTCCTGTTGGGGATGTTCACACAGTGCAAGCCGATGGAAGCTCGTGCAACACCAACTTCCGAAACGGGAAGGCGATGCTGGAAACAGCTCTGGTAACGGTCGCCGGACAAGGAGGCAGGACACGAGCTCGCGTAGTATTCGACAACCGCAGCACGTTATCATTTGTCCGAAGCAAGCTGGCCAACGACATCGATGCTCCCACAATCCAGAAGGCAATCACTATGCTCGGTCGATTTGGAGACGCATCCAGAGGTAGCCAACAGCACACCGTTGTCGAAGTCCGGTTTGTTCTGCCAAGCGGGTCGGAACTAATTTTGCCGCTGCGACAACTTAACCAGACATGGAAACAGCAATACGTTATATGTCCGTCTTCGTTCAGTTACGTATTGCTGTTTCCATGCTCTGGTTGACTTGTCGCCAGCGGCAAAATCAGTTCCGACCCGCTTGGCAGAACGGACCGGACTTCGACAACGGTGTGCTGTTGGCTAACTCTGGATGCGTCTCAAATCGACCGAGCATAGTGACTTGCCTTCTGGATATGGGAGCATCGATGTCGTTTGCCAGTTCTTCCGACAGATGATCAACGTGTTACCGTATCAAATGCTCCGCGAGCTGCGTGTCATACCTCTTTTGCTCCGCCAGACATCACCAAGCTGTTCCAGCATCGCCTTCCCTTTTCGGAAGTTGGTGTTGCACGAGCTTCTATCGGCTTGCACTGTGTGAACATCCCCAACAGGAGATGTTAGAGGAAACTCTTTGGCACTGGGATTCAGCGGTAACGTATTAATAGGTTCCGGTTTTGTTGGCTTGCCAAACTTAGTGTAGCACAGCGCGCTGTGATGTCCAGCGGTTTTGCAGAACATGCACTTGCGCTGAATAGTACATGAACTTTTGATGTGTTTCTCGGATAAACAATTGAAACAACGACCACGCGCATGTGGTAGCCGCGATTCCGTGGTCGGATATACAATGCAGTTCCAAGTGCGGTGAGAACCACGGCAGAATCCACACTGCATGGGGTTTGAAATAGATGACTTCGAGTCACCTGAATTTGTTTCTGACCTTTTTTTGATTCCTGTAGTCAGCAGAGCAGCCGACGTAGATACTGGTTTTTTAGAGATTTCATTACTTTTCGCGCCTTTGTCGTTGCATTTGGCAGGAACATCTGAGATGGCAGCAAACGCACGATCACTGTTGGCCCGAACACGGATCTCCTCCTTAAGATGGTCGCGGAGTGCTTTCAAAGTCCAGCGTTGTGAACCGTTCTTTCGGTGCATCTCCATTTTAACAAAGCGCGGAAGCTTGAACAAAAGCATGGGCGCGAAGACCATGCCGCATGCGTCCTCAGTTAACCAAGGGCGGACAGATTGCGCATGTGCGCCTCGCATTTATCTTGAATTGCAATCAACTGTTCGACCTCATGTGAAGCTAGATTTAGCTCCAACAGAGCCTCAAAGTGCGCAAAAATCGCCACTTGAGTATCTCCGAACCTCTCTTTCAAAGTAGACTTTACCTCCTCGTAGTTTCGCTGCGTTAAAAAATAGCCATTCGCAACGCTTAATACCTCACCATGCAGCGATTGCTTTAACAGCTTAAATTTATCAATAGTAGTCAAATCAGACCTGGAATCGACGCTGCAGGAAAAGTCATCCCGGAGATTTCTTTCCAGCCCGAAGCGGATCTCCTTTGAATGCAGTCAGCTCCGGTATGAGACTACTCACCTGAGGTTTTGCATAGAAAAGTTGCTTAGCAGTAAGTATGGTGGGAACCATGAGTGGACATCAAGGCGATCAATTGCGTCATCAAGCTTGTCTGAGTATTCCATTTGCCTATCCGCTTCTTTCAACACGTCGGCTTCCTGCAGAACGGCGTGCTGGAAAACTCATATAAAATCGCAGCGAATTTTTCACCGGTGACGTTTTAACTTTGTCAAATATACTTGAGCCTCAAGTATATTTTCACTATTTATGGCCTTGAACGTCACTAGAGCTGTTTGACGTCCTTTGTCACAGACGTACGGGTTGATTTAGTTTCGTGGCTGCTGTAGAAATTGTGGCGATCGCTCCTTATGGGTCGTAATATCTTCTACCTCATTTGATTTACTCATTATGTTAAACACAAGCTTCTTACTTAAAGTACTGGTTCAATCGCTAATTGAAAACACGATGGAATTCGAAATTCCACTCGAATTTTATAGTAATTAGCGACTCTAAACAAAATTACTCTTACACGGAGTAGTTTGCGCTGCGCGATGATATTTAGGTAAAATTTTAACTGAACTCACCTGGTATACACGTTGAACCACGCCGGCAAAATTTGGAACGTCGTAAGACTACTGACGGCAACAATGAAAAACACAAATTGAGATAGTTAACTGGGGATTGCTGTTCAAGGCAGCAAGTTCGTATGTTGTGCAGTAGTGGACGGAAAGTGCAGCAATAACGTTTTCAGAGTGCTGTTCAAAGCAGCAGCTCTGTCTCTATCTGATATGGAATCAGAACAGAGTAAAAACACAAGTTTCACAACACAAGACACTCAAAAAGACTGGAAGAATCCGGTTGATATGACCATGTAGAAATTTGAAATTTTTTCCCACTTCACTTTAATGAACGCAACAGTAACTAAATAAAACACACTAACACTCTCTTTCCAGTCCTGTATTTATACATACAGTTCCTCTTTCAATTATGCTAAACAGTAAGCTATCCATCATTGTTCTACAGTTCTCAACAACGTCATTATTAGCAGCGCGAGAGAGGCGCTGTATTTGGGGCGTCTGAATACCTAGTTAGGCATCATATACCCGTCAATACGGCTAGACGCGCAAGCGGTGCTCAAAGTACCATGATAATTCCATTTTCCGCGGTGACCGATAAAATAACTGTAGGGACTAACGCTCAATGTTGGTCGGGCGTGACTTCTCTTACACTCGAGGCACACTAGGTGCATACTCAGCTCTGCCTCAAATTCCTTCTCCATGACCTACTGGAGCGTGTGGCCATTCACGCATTGGCCCTCCAGTTCTCACGCGGTAATCGATAGGGGAGGCCATGCCTAGGATGCTACTCAGAATAGCGGAATCTCGTTGGAGAGCCGCATCGGTACTACCCTCAAAGTGCATATCAAAAAGTCTGCTCAAGTTCTTTAGTTGTTCCATGGCTAGTACAACCCTCCGATAGAGAGGTTGTAGTAGTGCAGACTGTCCGAAGTCGGCGATTATTTCACATGCTCTAATGTTAATCGGTATGAGGCATTCCTCTACAAGGGGTCGAATTCTCTGCTAGCTCAATGCGAGGGTATTGGCAATTCGAGGTCTCGGCATGATCAGTGGAAATGACAAACAATGTGTCCGGTCCCCAAAGTCGATTTCGTTCATTCGCCGTCAACGGGCGAATGTGTCCGAGTTCAATCGGAATGTCGTTAGTAAGATAAAGTCCATACGTGTTCAGCAGTTGCTGGTACAGTCGGCGTAATCGTTCGTCTTTAGCGTCCCGCACAACGTTAAATAGGTTTCGTTGTCCCATACACGCGTCTAACTGCTCGCTAATCATGCTTACTGACTCCTACGAATTACCCGGGAACACACCATGTTTCCCTTCGAAGGTTTCATCATCAGCTGTCCTAGGTTTCTTTAGTAGGCTATCCGAATTACCCGAGTGCATACAAGGCACCTCTTCTACGGGTCCCAAACTGTTACTTGAAACACTGAACAAAGTGTCGGCGGAATCACCTAAATTACCCAGGCGCATACAAGACGGAGTTTCGATAGGGTCTTCCCCCGTACCACTATTACCACACGCAAGAACCAAGTTCAACACATTCAGTTCTCTCGGCTCGCTAATATCGCTGATCTCTTCCGTACCTTGACTCGATCCATCCTCACTGGTGGTACCATCGTCGTCCTCAGATTGGACAGACGATTGACTCGTTCACAAGCTTAAGTCAATGCCGTTGTCTGATGGTATTCGTGGTAGCTCATTGTTTCGGCGCGGTTCCCACATTCCTTCACGCTGCCACTCTCGTGCATCGGGGGTGGGTTCACGTCTATACCAATCAGCATTATGATCTTCCCACGTAGCCCAGAACTCTTTGTCACTCAATAGTTGGTCCTCGTCGAGTTCATCATGCTATCCTCATTAAAACTATGGGCCAGGTCCTCTGGCCAGTTACCACGTCGTACCTATTCTCATTTCCTAGTACTATATCACTCTTACCAGCATCTGATAGGGCGCCCTGACTTAGAAAACACTCATTTGCATCGCCTGTACAGTTCTCATCGCTCGAATCGCATCCGTTATGTTCAAATAAGAGTTCAATCGATTCCCCCAAGTCACCACATTTCTCATCAACAACATCATCACTCACATCATAATCATCACGCAAGTTATTGAAAAAACTCAGCTCAGCATGGGGGACGTTACTGCGCGCTTCAGCAAGGGTGGGCATAACGGAATCCTCATAATGTGATGGACGGTCTTCGTTTGCCACCCCACCATTTACATTCCCGTATCTGGGCACACCCCGGGCAATCGTTTCAGCCCCAACGATCATACCCGCTTCCTCGGTGTCAACGGTCGCGAATCGTTCACTACCTCCACAGTGATACGGGTGACAACAGCGGCCCCGGTCAGCATCAAGGAAGGACCCAATGACCGTGGAACCCCTTGTCAATGCGGTCGGGAAACTCACCTCAAGTCCATCAATACTATTCGCCAGCACAAAATAACATTCAATTACATCAACTTCACTTTTATTATCATCTCCCAATAATTCACTAAGGCTACAAGCGCGTCCTAACTTAGGCAATTAGCAGATTCATACGACACACAATTCTCACGCGCACGCAAGGGACGACCCGCGCGGTGGTGCGGCCCATATACTACATCATACGACCTATAATTTAGAACAGAACTAGGGCTAGGCGACTCTTATGAGGCCTCTACATCGTCTAACCTAACCTCCCTCATCCCTGGTCGTTCACCGACCTCTAAAAGTTCCATGGGTGCCTCACACGGCGACCCGAATAAATCCATGTTTTCCCAAGCCATATCCACATCATCGGCTTCCCTGCCGGAATAATCAACATCATCAACGCTCTCCTCACACACTCTAGGACGGCCAGTCTCAGTGGAGGAAAATAATAACAATGGCTCAATTACATCATCTTTGTTCACATTCTCTTCAGTCATCTCCAAAGAGCGGGAGGGTCCGGAATTCCCCTTGAGGTGCTTCCCTGTGGTCTACCGGCATCAAAATCAACACTTTCCTTTCCATTACTTAACCTATAATTTTCAACATAATCATTTTCCATTTCTTCACAAATCTCTACACTATCATTACTACCATTTAAAGCCATTAAAGTTCGTGCGTTCCCGTCGGGTCAACGCCGGACCAGTTCGTTCGATGGGTCGACCATTCGCTCGCTTCGTCGTTCGCAATTTTGATTTCGCTCGCTCGTAGTGATATATACAATAGGATCAACACCTACGCTAGATGCGTCCGAACAAGACATATACAATACCTCATCCCAAGATCCCTCTTTTTGGTATTTTAAATTTTCAGTTCTATATACAGTGCTAATAAACTCGTCCAGGTACCACTCATTGTCCACGTTCGTCGGGCTCAGCGTCACAAGCTCAGGACCGTCGGTCGGCTGGGACGGACCACAGCTCAGAGGGAGAGCGCGGCATCAACCCAAGGAGCAGTAGTGACCACGTTCAAGTGGCTTTCAACGAATCCATCCCTCATCTCGGAACAGTCCATGTCATCTTACCATTTGATCAGGTATTCGTCGTCATCGTACTGTGGTTCATCCGTAGTTTCTATAGCGTTAACGCGTCCAGTAGGTCCTAATTTGCCTTGGATCATGTCGAGTTCACGATTGAGCGCCTCTAAGCGATGGGTAGTGGCTGGGCTAGGTTCTCGATTGCCTTTAGTTTGTGACGCGTTGCAATTTAATTGATATCGGCGGCGCTCTACGGCACCACCATTTCTATTTCCACCGTCTCCACCATAGGGACGGTTAAACTGTTGTTGGGGCCACATACCTCGGTCAAGCTGAGTTAGTTCATTTGGGACCCTTTGATATCCATTAACCTGTCCCTGCCGGTTGTTATACATAGCGGGTTGTCGGTTAGTTGTGCAGTCTCCTTTTCCACGATTATTATTGGCAAAACTTGTTAGACTGATACCCAGGTTGGTTCAAGTTCTGGCTATTTCCGCCATTATTCCATCCGGGGTGATTTCGGTACCCAGCTCCAGTCTCAAATCGACCAGGCGGGGGTGGTTGAGGACCTCCACGACCCATAGCGTAATTATCATTTCGCGGGTAGGCTCCACCGTAGTTCCTCGGTTGCTACTGTCCTGGTTCTCGGCGTACAGCGCTAGAAACATAAACTGACACAGTTCGGCGTTACGCGGCGCATTGTTAGCGGCTGGCGGATAGCCTGCGGGATGCGGGGAAATCGCGCATAACATGCCCTGGCTCCCCACAACGATAGCAAGTAATCTGCGGCGGCATCGCACGCGGCGGTGGTGCGGCGGCAGCAGCGGGTACGAACGGCTGCGCGAGTGCGTTTAGCTGGTGCGTGTTTTCAGCTCGTTTGTCGATTACATCCAACAATCGACTAATCGTATCGCTATTACTATTGTTTGCCTTACGGTGTTCCTCTATCATGGTCTGCAGTTGTGTGATCAGACCTTCGCCTCCTTCCTCAAGCAAAGAATTCACTGCCTTGGTGCGGGGTTTACTGGCAACCGATGCGTCTGGGTCTGGGCAGGCAGCACTAGCGTCCTCATATCGCTTAGCAACACCCGCAGTATCCGGTTAAGGACTTGCCTGCGCGCCTCAGGTCGTAAACCCCTCTGGAAAAATATACGGAGCATGGTGTCCCGTTGCTCATCCTCCATGTCGGGGAAGGCGCGATCACACAACTTCTGCAACTCTAAACCATACATGGCAACTGGCTCATTCGCTCCCTGTTGTCGGGTGCAAAGTCCTGATAATGATTTCTCAGGGCGACGAGAAGACGAGAACAGAAAACGTAGGTTGGCGACAAGTCCTAGAAAACTTTGGCGTTTTCCCGGTGGGAGGCCCTCGAAAGCCTCCCTTGCCGGTCCACGCAAGAGAGCTGGTACACAAATCAATTTCCGACGATCGTCCCAACCATTGGCGTTGGCGAGACGGTTGTACATTCGAACCCAGTCCTCAAAATCTTGGCCTCCGGGTTTCCCATCAAAGGTTGGCATATCCCTCAACGGTATCATTGGAGGGCCAGAAGACTGGGTGGTTAAGTGGTGTAGAACGCGTTCGTGCGTTCGCGTCCTAACTGAGCGCTTCGGAAAATTCTCCACGACGCAAGTGTCCGGTGGGCCGAGGTGTAGGCGGCGTGAGCGGTCGCTCACCGGTGCTGGTGATAGTTCGAGACTTGGGGCGAGTATTGTCCTCCATCGGTCCATCAGTCGCGCCGAAAAAGTTCCTATTCTCCAAGTCTCCGTTGTGATTAACGTTAGAGTCTATTGTCACTACAGCTATTATTTAGAAACGACGGGATATGCGTGTATAGAAATCAGATCAGATGCGTTTCGGACGGCAATTCGTTACGATGTAGATCCTGCAAGTGGATAGCACCCTTTTCTAAGTTTAGTAAACTTAGCAAGGCTGAAAAAAATAACGTCACTGGCTACTCCGATCAGCAGTGACCAACGATCACTTAAACCGTAGTACTACCAAGTGTATTATTATTTATAGCAAAACCCAACGGTTAGCACAGCTTCTCCACGGCAACACTACAAGGATATACCGGCAAGGAAAAAATTATTATCATCAAAAGATTAGTACAAGCGCTAAGTAAGTCCCACAATACCGTACAAATTAAGCGGAATCAAAGTAGCACAACTATGAGTTAAGTTAAACGAATAAGGTAAACACGAGGAAATACTCAAAAATAACAAACAACAAAATATAGTAGGAGGAAAGCAAAATTTACAGTGTCCGTAAACAGTCTTCCGGCGATTCGAACGCAGTCAGCAATCGTGTCTTCCAGGGGATAATCACACGACTTCAAATAGAGACCACAATTGTTCGGTTACCCGTTGGCGACAGCAAGGAATCAAGCCGAAGCGTCAATTGGTGAACAAACACTGGCACCGACGTAGCACAGTTATTGTTATAAAGGAGGGCGCAGCAAATTTAAACGGCTAATATTCACAAATTCCCAGCGATCGAGCGTAATAGGGTCAGTTCGTCGTACAATTATACAACAGTAATTCGCCAATATAGTCCCGAAACGTCCTTCCGAGCAACGGCGTGAGTAGTGGTTAGTCAGTAACAGGCGATTCGAGGGTCCAATAAAGTTCGATGACGATTAAGTTCCAATTCCAGGCTATCTCGATCGGTCGTTGATAATAATGGCGGAATAAAATTCAAATACATACGTACCGATGATAGTCAATTGATTTAATAACTATTTAGTAAGAAGGCGATTAGTTAAAAGCGAACCTGAAAAAGTGCCCGTCACTGCGCACTAAGGTCAATTCGCATGCCGCCTCCACTGGGGCAACATCCAAGAGCAAAGCGTAGCACAACCCATTGTTCCAAGGGCGACACAAATAAGGGCACAAAATAGATTGAGGCACAAAAATATTCGGAGCACATGCAAGTGCATACAAGCTACAAGTCGTCATTATGAGTAACACCAGGTCCTAGCACTGCGAGAGGTCCATATAAATACAAAATTCGGCCCTACATAAAACCTGAACATACAATTTCCAGAATTCCTACACGCGGTTGCCATTATTGCAATCCTGGAGACGAGATAATGAGAGGGATGCTCGAGGCGTGTGGGTTGAGAGAAAGATTTAAACTGACTACGTGTGGATTGAATGAAAAATTAACGCCTTATGACGAGGCCCTTATACGATGTAATAACGGGACGCAGCTGCATGGCGCAACTTCCTAACACCATGCCCATACGACCCCGGCTATCGTAACCTCAAAGGCGGACCGTGAATTGTTGAAAATTTTAACCCTATTCGTGGTCAGACCCAAGAAGCTACGGAGCTTAGCAGGCCGTAGGCGCGCTTCATGGGGTGTGTTCTGACCCCGCGCGATTGGTTGCGCACGTGTCTAGTTTCTGGTATGATTTCTGAGGTCCCCCAGGGAGGCTAGCACCGATACCTGCTCACAGGCCATGATGCTTGGCCGTCATTCCCTATCCTAGTCTCAACGGAAGTTGTTTAATTCAACTTAGTTGTGTTAAAAGATGAAAAAAGGTGAAAATTGCCCTAGAAAATTGAAACTCAAGTGGGTCTGCCTAGTTAAGATCCTGATATGCTCCGAGATAGAGCATTGTAGCCCATGTGGCCCCCACAGGGTTCCGACAAGCCCTGAGAGTTTAGTGTTGGAAGGTCCACGGCGTGGCCTGCTTTTTCTAATAAATTCAGTTTTGGGAACTGATAATGTGGCTAGGGTAATTTCCGTTTAATTGGAGCAACGAATATAGGGAAATCCATAGTGAATTTTTCGGGCTAGCGGGTCATACTGGTTGAATTTACTTGTAAACTCCTAGTTGGTTCTACTTCTTCGGTTATAACGATCAAACAAGAATAACAGAAGGCCATGCACGTCAGTGCTTGGGACAATCTCGCCCACAAGCCGTGGCGGGCATTGCCTGCTCGTCCGAGTGGACAAACCAGAGCTTCTATCGTCTCGATACGAATTAAGGCTGTTCTCGGTGCTCATGATACAAAGTTTATTTACATGATCAAAGTTTATTGTCGGGACGAGTGTTTCCTATCGGCTATCGAGGCGGACGGGGTGTATTAAATCGGGAAGGGTTAGTAGTAACTCGCTGCCGTCGCTTCGGTTCGATATACTTGGGGGCGCAGGGCATTGGAAAAAGAAAACAGTGTCGGAGCGTGCAGACACCCGCATATTCGCGGGCTAGGGGCGGTCATCCCTGCTTCGTCTCTATGTTGGCGATTCTTCAGCTATGGGGCGCATGAAGCAGGCGGCCCTAGAGTGCTTCGTAAAATGTTCCTTAAAGCGTGTCACCTTAAACGACTATCCCTTACACGCGATGACGGAGACTAGACGGGGTGGAGGGAAAACGGCGACAAGGCTTGACTATGCGAGCTCTACTCTAGCAGCATCAAAACATGATCTGGCTGGTACTCAAGAAAATACCGACAATATGACCCTTCTGGAGGTGTCGGCTAATTTATCCTAGCGATTCGCTTGCTGTAACGTCTACACGTTGACTCAATTCGTCGCGTCGGGTAACGGTGCCTACCAAACATTACGACTGACCGACAGGGGCAAAACAAGGCAAGAGGGGGTGGAATAATTCATCGGAACCTGGACGGTGGTGGTTGGTCGTAGCGTGAAAATGACTCGATGCGATCTCCTGGGCAATTTTTGGGCCGCCCCCAGGGGGAGCATGGTTGTTTAAATTTATGTCGATTCCGCATCCTATTCCATAGAAGGCTTGGTGGGGGTACGACACACGGGCCGTATACGCCCTGCTGATCGGTTACCCGATCTCATTTCCCAAACTTAAGATTGTTTTGAACAACGGGGGCAGAGGGCGGTCGGCCCTCGACGCGTCTGTGCCTTTTCTTTTCTCGTTGGATGACTCTCCCTAACGCTCATCCTATTGCCTTAATACACTGCAGTGTCGCAGTGTCTCAACTGCACTGTTGTACAGTTGAGTTATTACCGACTTAGTTGCCGATGTTTCTATATCTCTATGGCTGAATGGTTAAGACATATAATTCTGCAGCGGGCTTAAGTTCCCCGTGCAGGATCGAATCTACGAAAACTAGAGAAGGAGAAAAAGGAACTGAAAACGCGAATCTGGGCATACATAGTACATAGCCTAACGGGCAAGTCAGGATGAATAGAAAAACCAAGCTAAACTCAGCGATTGACTCGCCCCAAAGAAAAATCGGGGTTTTGCAGTCGCTCGGTTTGGGGCCGAAATGGCGTGGGCAAGGCAATTAGTTTTCTTTATTGGGATGGGGGGTAAATATGTTAACTTTTTTGGAGGCCGGAACACGAGGTGTTTCTCCCGCATGGGCAC
This sequence comes from Trileptium ribeirensis, assembly GCA_030248225.1. Lineage (NCBI taxonomy): Eukaryota > Metazoa > Nematoda > Enoplea > Enoplida > Thoracostomopsidae > Trileptium > Trileptium ribeirensis. The sequence continues at coordinate 11,661 of JASANE010008279.1, read as the reverse complement.
TGACTGAATACTGCGATAGTGCCTGCCATCGGGCTTATTTAACTATGCTTAATTTTGGACATTGGCCTCGAGAGAAGACCATGTCACTACCTTATGGTGAACACTCGTAAGTTTGATCGTTTTAGTGGTATATTTTAGAGTGCACCCAAAATGAGATTTTAATATCAGACTGTCCGTACGCGGCATTAACTGGGGCGAACGGAATTTTTGGTCGGCTAGGGGCTTTGCCTCATTGGCCGATTATTGGGTTATTTTGGGGACAGGGGACAGGGGATAATTGAGATGCCTGCCATATTTGCCTAAAGCTGGCGCAATGTTCCTGCAAATTTTTTATTAATCAGTGTACACCTAAACGCTATAAAACAAGAGCCCAACAATAAACCCGAGACAGCCCATAACCAACGTAACTTGTGAACAGCAAACACCTTTAGCTCAAGCTACTTTACCTATAATTTGTTCAATCTTTTGTATACGCAAATTTTCTTGACTCGGTAGAATAAAGGAAATTTTAAGGGCTTCCTAAAGCCCAACGGAGGCTAGTCCTCCGTTCCTAGGCTGCATTTCTGTCCGAGCCCAAACACGGCATGGGCCTCGAACGGTCAACTAACTGCAAATTTGTAAACCATAAAAGCAAACCGTTAAACAAGTCCCTATTTCTTCGGTGTACATGTTCAAGGAAATTTTCCCGTGGTCGGATCAGGAATATTCTACAACCCTAACTCAAGAATAGTCGGTCAAGTAAAAACATGGGCGTGGAGCGTCCATTTTGGTGTGCCCTACCTACGACCACGGGGAATCAGAAGGACTTCGACTTGGTCACCTGCAATCTGTCGCCATCCCGTGCAATCGCTCAAGATGCTCAAAACGGGACTCAATGTGTGGAGGTTTGTCAACGAACTTATCAGACTGCCTATGAACGGCCTTTTACTGTTAAATTTGGGGAAACTAAACCCCCATACTCTTGGTTCTCATCCTGACTTACAATATTCGATCCGGGACAGCAATTACTAGTCCCCTTCCGCGAGACGGAAGATGTCTGCGCGGGTCCTGCAACCGTCGAATCCCATTCCAAACGGAGAAAACGAAAAGCACGAGAAATCACAAATCGATGTAAAACCATACTGCAAAACTCAAGCGTCGGAGCCGGTCAGTAAAGTCGACCGATCTCCGCGCTGCCGAAGTCAAACTGATTCCAAGAGTCGACGCGTTGGTCGTCGCCTCGAAATTTTCGCCTATGTTGTGGGATGGCGATTTTGTCGCCATCCAATCGTTGTTCGTCGTCCCCGTCGACTTTTTTCGGGTATTCCCTCGTCGTGCAATTGGGGGCACTTCCGGAAATTCAAATTTGACAGCTACCGTAACCCGTAGATGTCTTTAGGGAGAGTCGGCTTCGAATTTGCCGACATCAAGTTTGAACCCTCCGAGTAGTCGGAGGTCGACCATCTGCGACTTTTACCCCGATTTGCTCATGAAGTGCGAACTCCGAAGTCCCAATTTCCCGCAATTAGCGCCGGATGTTCAGTGAAATCGGATCTTAAACCCACAGCATTCAAAAGACATCCGGTCCTCGCTCAATTGGAACCACTAATGACAACTTTCGGGTCACGCAATTTCCTTCTTAAGCACCAATTATCATGACAATCTGCTCGTCTTTTGATTGTTTGATCTTCCCAGCCCATCTCGACTCAGCGACTATCGACTCAGCCTTTGTGGTTTTCGACATGCCGCCCACCCAATTAAGCTAAATTTGACTTGGAAGGTGACCCTCGCTCATAAGGACACCTTAAAACATCGAGAAAAATCAAGCTAGTTTGCGATTTTCATGAGACTATCTAAGTTTCAACAACGTCCGGCCGGGGGGGGGAGGGCGACGACTGGAATGCGCCCGTCTCAAGGCCAGAGACAGAGCAAACTCCAACGAGTTTCCAACCAATCAGGGGTCCTGCTTCAAGGCGCCTAGAGCCAACAGGAGGGCCCTAAAGACACCCCCCGTTCGTCTTAATTGTCCGTATCCAGTCCGTCTGTAAACTCTTGAATTTTCTCGTGTTTTGTATGTTGTGTCCCCGTTCGTCCGATGGTGGTTCTGTCCTTATATCTATATATAATACATAATATATATACATACATATATCTACACATATACACACAAACACATGTATTACGCACAGTAGACATGGGGCCGACCTGAGCGACGGAAAGGTCGCTCAAGATATACACAAACACAAACATACACTCACACACACCACCAACAACAACGACAGCGATAACAAAGGCGACCGACCAAGAATGTCGGTTAGAGAGACAGCGAGGACAAGAAGACAAAGGGACAGCGAGGACACGAAGAGGGCGTGGGAAGGGAAGCGGGACAAGGAGAACCCCGTGGGGTTTTCGAGGGGCCGGGGTTAAATTCGGTCCCTGGACGAAGAATGGAGTCGGTCGGTACCAAACACGAGGGACGAGGGCGTAGTATCGGGTCGGGACCCACAACTGGGTCCGGACATATATAAGTGTGGTGATTTAGCAGGCTCTCCCGCCTTAACGGTTGGGTGGAGCGACTCCCGCCGGGCATCGTTGGACTCGCCGTCAAACGGCGATCCGAATTAGGGGTGATATCCCTGCCGGAGCGGCAGGAGTTAAACAAGTACTAAAATCATAGCATTTAGGGAGAGACGGCAATGGTAGTGGCGCTTTCGTCGGCTGTCCCGGGTTAACGGGGCGTCGACCGGAGACCCGCCGGGTATTTTTGGAAACGTCTCAACGAGACGAACCCAATCGGTTCGCCCGTTTTGACATCACGGGAAAATTTCGAACGATTTGCGCCCATCAGTAGTTGACAACAGCGATGGGACACGTTGTGTGCCTATAGCGGGCCAACGGGAAATCGGGCAGGGGCCCGATGCACGCCATTGCATTTGCTTAGTCAAGCTGAGCAAAACGAGGGGTCACATGCGCTATCTCGGAGATAGTGTGCGACAACTAAGGTGCAGGACGGTGGGACTGGCATTCGTTATGGCAAGGCGAGTTACAACTGAAAAATGGAATACCGGGGACGATTCCTTTGAGGTACTTTCAAGGGAAACGCTCAAGGTGGTGCCGGAAGGCACAAATGGCCTGGTATTCGCGCGTAGTCATCTAATAGACACATGTACATATACATATATAGATAATATTAGTACAAAGCAATAGTCCTGTTTCCGTCATGACAATCCAACTGAGCAGTTATCGTTACGTTGCACGAGCTAGGTTCGGCATGGGCCGAGGCGGTTCGGTTGAAACTCCTCCAAATATTTTACCGACATGCTCCGGTCATTTCCGGCTCATGACGTTTTAGGCGGTCACGGGCCGATAATTTGGCCCGATCTCCGTCGTGCTCCAGACCTTTGAAATCTACCGTACCCTTAACTTGACTAGTTGTTTTCCGTGACCACTACCTATTACACAGCTAGAATTAGGTAAAATTGATATTTTCCATTTTTATCTCTACAAATTAGTTAAGTTGGACGTGCAGCCAGAGGCCTCCTATTCCCGGACGGTCCTGACTGTGACGTCTGCAGCGCTTATGGAAGACTGATCGAGTTGCGAGTGGCCTCCTTTACCTATCGTCAGTGAGGGTCCACTATAGACGACCGGACTTTTGCCTAACACTCGTCCCTACCGTCATGCAAGCAGTCAATACATTGGTTATGACAAAACCGTACAAAACAGCACAAACGACCATTTATAAATGATACATGGTTGATGAACACTGATAACATGGCTTATGACGTTACAACATAATATATATAACCCAACAATTTTATAGCACTATTTATTGCGATACAACGTGATATGTGAACCAAAAAATTTTATAGCATCCTCCATTACGAGACAACATGGTATGGAACCTAACAATTTTATAGCATTATTTATTACGATATAACATGGTATGGAACCCAATAATTTTATAACATTATTTATTACGACACAACATGGTATGGAACCCAATAATTAATACCATTATTTATTACGATACAACATGGTATGGAACCGAACAATTTATACCATTATTTATTACAATACAACATGGTATGGAACCCAACAATTTTATAACATGAGCAAAACATAACATGGTTTATCAAAAAGGACGCAACGTGAAACCCAACAAAAATAGAACATTCCTTTCCTTTACCGGGACATGATGTGAGGTCCTGCAAACCTTAGTGTACCGACTGCTAGGCACATCTCTCTATGTGTCAAGAACAACGCCTAAATACACAAAACGGTGTCGCCGCTGGTCCCCATGCTATACATCCTTTCTTCTAACCCCAACTGGGTCTTTTGCGGTGTTCCTGCGAATTTTGGCACCTACAAACATGAAAATCCTCGTAACGGGCCGGTACGATCCTGTTACATATGTAGTTCTTGTGCTCAGTGATAAATATGCCAACATGGTCACCGATTGTTGAAGTACGAGACAAACAAGAATCATTTACATATTGCGACAGATGCTACTTTAAATAAAGTAATCCTCAGAATGAGAAAAATTGGGAATCAAGAATTAGACATATAAAATAGCAAAATTAATTGGCAGAATAGGTATTGTTTGGCAGATTTGCATAATGTAATTTATTTTTGTAATATTTAATGTCGAAACTACTGTAGAATGTTGCCTTTGAAAGAATTAAATATTTAAATCATTTCGATTTTATGTTTCAAATCCGTTCAACTTTGAGTCTTCCTGATTTGAAACAAGACTATTTAAATTGGTTTGCTCAAAGAGAAATCGTTGTAAAGCGGTAAAGTTGTTAAACGATTTAATGCCGAATATTTCATTTCAAACGGAGCTTTTGGTGAGTTGCAGAAAATTGTTAGCACAGACTGCTAGAAGTGAGAACGAGCCGAGCTTTGCACGTTCGGCTTGGCTCGACTCTAATTTTATCTGTTTCAGCTCGGCTCAGCTCGAGCTTGTTTCGCGACAAGTCGGCTCTGCTCGGTTGGTTGCCAATTTGTCCTAGCTCGGCTGGGCTCAGAAAACTCGAGGATTGAAATTGGACGTGGCGGACCTGTGGTGTATGTACAAATAGATGTGAGCCAATATATATGACAGCCTAGTTTACTCTCTCAGGCAATACGCTTTCGCAAATAATCAACTTACGAAGAATAACTTTATGTGGGATTCACGTCATAATGTCCCACCACTTGGAACTTATGTACCCCACACAGTGGCAGGCACACCCTAGACTACAGGGTGTCTTAGACACCCCTGTGTTTTTAAATAAAATTTCAAATATATTTCAGTTTGGCTTATTTCAGACGGTGTCAATGAACCGTCGTTGCTTTTTCGTTTTGCCGAGGGTTTCCGCCACCCCGTGGGGCCATATTACATAGCGCCTACTCGATACCATAGAAACACCGAATTTTTAAGCATAAAACACCGAAATACTACATTGTCAAAATGACGTACCTAGGGGTGTGCCCGACACCCTCATATTTTGTTACATGGTGTGGGTGTCACTGTCACCGTCTTTACGGTATAGTCTACACTACAGGGGGACAAAAGTTCCAACTGTTGGGGACATTATAACGTGAATCCCGCATTACCTTCAGGGTAATCCAGTCCTATAAAATGGTGAGGAACATTAAGGCCGGTAGCTAATACCACGGTTTTAAGGCAGAGTCAGATAACACATAAGAAGAGCCGATGACGTTGGGGTCACTAAACTGTATAATAACCTTCAGATTTGCTGAGTTAATGGCTGTTGTACGTCCTGGGCGGTGTCATAAAGATGCGCTACCCCACCGATTGGTGGGCGCGTGGCCGAGTGGTTAGAGCGCCTGCTTCATAATCTTGATGTCAGGGGTTCCAATCCAGTGGTCGCACTAATCTCCTTGGGCAAGGGACTCAGCCACAATTGCTTCGCAGTACCTATGTATTAAACAGGTACTAGACTTTGGTCTAGGCGGATAACATGATGGATGGTGTAAAGGGCAATTATCATGGCCAGCCTACACACAATGCTTCGGAAAAATAACCCGGATTGTCACCTAGTGCCAATTGCATGTTTATCTGACTTTTTTTTACCGAACCGATGCTTTTGCACCACTAGACTTTGACTGGGACCATATTCCTGGTTCGCAACAAATCACACCAAACCCTTGCTAACAACCAAACCAAGACCGACAACAATATTAGATAACGTCTCTAGCTTTCGACAGCAATTTCTAGATATCTCAACAACATCCATACATATGCTGTGCAGGGTCGTCGATTCCACCCCGCCTCGCTGCCAAACACGTGCTGAAGGCGTCTGAAAATATTAGAACTTCAGCCTAAATTCGGAAAATACCTGATGTAAAAGTAGGTCAAACTGACACAAATTAGGAAAATTTTTTTTCAAAAATAAGGAAAAATACGCAAAAACTGGACAAAATTTTACAAGTATAGGACAAAATTATGAGTTCATAAAAATTCGAAAAGTTAACCCACCTTTCCAAGGACCCATGGGCCGAAGGACCTTTGACAACTATATGTTTGTGGATTGTATCAAAAATGTTAACGAATAACATCTTTGGTTAGCTCAACGGAGTGTGGAAAAAGTGGGGAACTAGTCTGCAGGATGATGTTATATGATGATGTTGGAAAATGCAAGGAAATAATTGAAATTAAGTTTGCTGTCGTTATCCATACCTTCGGCTTGGATGACAGAATTGGTTTTTCCACAGCAAGAGTGTACTTTTATGCAGTTTCTGTACGGGAGAAATTATCCGAATATACGTTGTGTTGTGTGGAATCACGTCGAGCCGATCCGAGCCAGCTGGAACTTTTCTGGCGAAGGTCGGCTCGGCTCGGCTCGAGACATGGCTGGCTCAGATCGACTGGAAGGGTGAAAGACGAGGCTTGGTGCGGCCCCAAGAAAATTAATGCCGAGCGGAGCCGACCTCGACCTTAATTTCTGACATCTCAGAAGTGCAACAACGAATTTCATTCATTTTGCGAGTCATAGTCCGCAAAATCATAATCTGCAACTCTTTATGAGCACGATTTGGGATAACATTTCTCGCGTCCAATAAATATGACCCAAACCTCAAACCCCATCGGATTTGATCAGTCAAACATAAAACGACCTTTAATTTTAACTACGTTAATACACGTATTATACTGCAATTACCGCATAATCCATGAACCGATTTATCGTTAATTTTTTGTTGGTTATAATCTTTAAGGGTACGTACGCACACCCACGTACAAAAATTTCTATGTGTATGTTTGTTCGCAAGTATGGTTTGAAGAGCACCACAGTTTGGATCAAAATGTGGTGGAAAGTTTGTATCAACTTAGTACTACGTGAACGTATTTGGGAATTATTTTACAGCGCTTGCAGCTCCATGTAAAATACTAGCAGCTATAACAACGTTGACTTTGCGGTGGAGTTAGGTTATGGAAGCTCATATTTTTGGCCAAATTCAGCAGAAGGAATTCTGGTAATGAACGGACACATTTGACTAAAGCTTTTCAGAGCATTTCACCTTAGATGTGCATGTGTCTATGTCTATTTTGTGAACAAAGGGACCGTGTATGTCTCAAATTTAACATTACATATTCCATTCAAACTTATGTATGATATTTATTATGTATATTTTCACATGGTGAAAAATTTGTGGAAATACAAAAGCCATTTCGAATCTTACGAAAAGTAGGCAGTGATCACATAATTTAAGCCGTAAGGGGTGTGGGTCACGCTACCTGTTAGGTGGAATTAGCGCTTCGCAACGATAGTTACGAACGTTAGCTTAACATCATTTTTCTTTATTTTTGCCAACTTTCTCCTACTTTTGCCATTTTTTCTCCGATTTTTGCCAATTTTCCCACATTTTTTACCAATTTTACTCTATATTTGCCAAAATTTTCCGCGTGACTTCGGCTCGCAGGGGTAGGTGGGCAGCCGAGCATGAGGGGGTCAAGTTACCTTTTAGGAAGATCAGCGAGGCTCTGAAGGGGAAGGGTCACCGAGCCTCATTGGGTAAATATTCCTAACATCACCTATGAACATGTATGCTAAAGACGTACAACTGATCTTGAATACTGAAACCTTTTTGTTATACAGCAAGAACTTTGAAATACCGAGTTTAAGGGGACCTCAGACAGTGCCTAAATGATTATTTCGAATTGAGATCATAAGTTTTCCGTGACATGTAGCAGGACTTATCCGACGTAGATTAACATTCGTCGTTAATTTCATGTCCGTGATGACAGTGTTTGTACTATTGGTTGCGTTGAATTTGATAAATTTGTTCATGACAAAATTATTACGGTTCAACCATGTTTCGCTCTGTCTGACGTAAAGACGAAAACATCCCACAGCTGGACCGCTTTGATAAAAACTGAAGGTAAAATATACCGAGATATGTTTGAGGATACATATCGCCGTAGCCAACAGTAGTCATTGTAACAATTGCCCACCAGAGACCTTTCGGGATGCTCGTAAAATGCGATTGATGTTCTTGATATTCTAGCCTTTCTGCATAATAAATGAGTGTGGCAAAAATGATGATACCCAGTACGAGAAAAAACACTGAAATACAATATTAAGTGAATTATTCATAGCTTATCTATAGTTAGAGTAAACTGTGCAAATTAAACAAATACAATGCCAGGCATGTGCCACTCGTGCTCGGATTTCACTTATAATGGTAAATCCAATGTAATGAAACCTATACAAGCGAAACTCGGAAGTTATTATGTAAATTGATGTTCCAGCAAAACTTGCCTGTAGTCGGGTTTAATGCAATTGCTTTATACAGCAGTAAGGGAATAGACATAAGTTAAAATTAACTGGATTCAATTTTTGGAAACGGAAAAGGTTGCTGAAACTGTCGCAATAAGTTAAAGTATCTAAACCAGACTTTTATGAAGCAAATTTGTTTTGAAATATTCAGCGACTACTAGGTAAAATTTCTAAACAAATTATATAGTTATTGCAATACTGTTGTCTTTCCAGTAAAATATTTATTGAAATTATTATTTCTTATAATGTACATGGCAGCACTTTTTCTTATCACTTCGGCGATTTTCAGTGAAAACCTACACATTCGAGTATACATTTAATCGCGGCTTTCGATAGAGCAAATTTTACTTATGATGCACACAGTGTAACTCATATTCGGGTACGTACTTTTCTGACGCAACACTGTCGTGTCTGCATTGACACTCAAATGGTGCTCAAACTAGTGCAATACGATGTTATAGCTGTTGCTATCACTCTGAATTAGGACAACATTAGTAGTAATGCCACGGCTCTTGAGTAAATTTGATTACGGAAACGCCGTATTAATGACATTGTTGTTATTACTACCACAATAATATACTTACATTCAACACATGCAAAATACTTGAAATTATTAAATGAGCATAGTGAAACAGAATGTTAGTTTATTGTGCTAACTGTCATGACACTAAAATTATGCAACCACATTTGTTTTTTGTGTATTATACAGTGTAAGTATACAAATTAGAAAAAAATTACACAGTCTCAAGATAATTTACACAATATTTTACACACCTATGACGTTGGCTTTAATAATAGCAGTGCTTAAAACTGGCAAGCGTACTAGCTGCCGACTTGAATTGTTTTAAATCGTCAAATTTCTTATGCGTGTATTCTTATTCACTTCCTACTCCATGCGTATAGCCTTAGAGGTGTATACTGCAGCACAAAACTTTGTCTACCGCTATGGGATTTATATTTTATATTCTTTATGCAATTAATTAATAATCACTATACACCATAGAAAAATTGATAATGACTACACACCATGGAAATATTTTACACACTGGTGTAAAATTTTACACAATATTTTACCTGATTTTCAAAACGAAAGCCCTGGTTGGAGCTGTTGCATAATTTAGATTCGAAAATTTTGAGCAATGATATAACGGAAAGAACACTGTCACAATTTGAATCGGCAGCTTGTCATGTGAACCAGGTTTTACCTACATGATCTCATATAAACGTGAGTTCTGCATATTCTCTGTGTATACGTATTTGCATATATACTCACCAAGTAGAGACAGTTCTTTGGCACTTGCTTTGAAAGTATGAACCAGGATTTTAAGCCCTGATGAATGCTGAGTGAGTTTAAAGAGACGAAGGATTCGAATTATCCCAAAAAATTCTAAACTGGCAACATCGGTATCAGAATATTTTAAGGTAACATCGACGAAAAAAGACAGTGTAGCAACGATATCAATAATGTTTATAGGTGACGTGAAATAGGTCAACTTTGATGGACATGATGCGAAGCGAACAAGAATTTCAACCATGAACCAAATGTTGCAAATAAGCTCGATGTAATAAAAGGCATCGTACGGCTCGCGACTGACAACTTCGATGAAATATGAATCTTCATCGGCTAGTCTGGTTGCATTGCTTGTGGGAATGGTCCAGTTTTGCAGGATTCCTTAAAAACACACAAACAAAAACTAAACTGTATTTCTTTGATCATAACAATTCGTATCATATAAAGAAAAAGTTTAAAATAGAAAATTTTTTACATGAAAAGCAACTCGATAAATGAAGACAACGTGTAACAAAATATGGTTTCACATACAAGCTTGCATGTGTAACCATATTTGAATCTAAAAAAGGCAGCCCACCTGAGACATTTATAAATATGTGGGGAAGAATTATTATGCTTGATCAGTTCGCATCCATAGCTAGATTATGGGCATTCACAACAATATTAATATTTGCAATGGGTAGATCGAACAGGAAAGGTTATAAAAGTCTACTTAAAAAGTTAGCACTTTTTAAAAAACAACAGGAAAACTTGATACTTTGATAACTGGCGTAGTACGGCCAAACACGCAATCATATCTGGCCATGCCTAAAATTTAAGCATTTAATTTCATATTTTTAATTTAAAGCTAACGATTTCATGAATCCGCTCTTTTCAAAAATCTAACTTATTTCAAATATGGCCTGAGACATGCTGTCTGAAAATTAGTTGAAAACAACTGTATTTTGCAATAACTAGATAGCATAGTTGGTTCATCTATTATCAGAGTATTCGATAGCAGAAAAACGGGAAGAAATAGTAAGCTGTCTCTGTCCTGTAATAGTAGTAATCTCTGTAGTACTAAAACTGTATAATATTGAAAATACTACTCCTACTACCATTCTGACATTCGTATTTCTGAACTTATTTCAGTCCTGCATTTCATATATACTGGAGAGAAAGCAAGCGTGCAACACCTATGATATACCGTGAATGAGTGGACTCAAAAATTTTCTCTTCTTAGAAACGTGCATTAACATGACGACCCAAACATGAAAGCTTGTTTTAAACAGTCCGACTATTTAAATCCTGCTAAAAGAGTTTTTTACATAAGAGACGCAAAATAATCTATAGCGACGTTATGTTTTTTATGCATCGGCCGCTGGCTTAAAAACACTTTTAAATTTGCGGCCAAAATGAAGCGCGAGCACACCAAATAAACATACATGCTCATAGGCGGGAAAGGGGGTACTATCGTGCTTGGATCCTTGTCGGGGCGTCGCCGATCCCCTCTGGAAGGTACCTTGATTGTTTTCGCCCCACGCCTACACCGACACCGACAACAGATCCCCCGATCCTTCCCCCGTTGCAGGTGCGCGGAAAGGTTAGGCAAAAACGCACAAAAAT
>JASANE010008278.1:0-123396 GCA_030248225.1 Trileptium ribeirensis | reverse complement strand
TATGTATGTAACCTCGTTCAGTTACGTATTGCTGTGTGAGTTTGCCTAACCGCCACCCAATTCAATTTTAACGCTGTCGCGAATTGAGACAGCAAATCAAATTCCTTGATGCTGCTTTCGCTGTCATTATGTCATAAATTAAGTTGCATGTTACTGATCACTTGAACCTTTCAAACGCGTTTTATAATTGCGTTTACTAATCGCATTAACTAATCGCATTAACTAATAATCGTTTACAAATCGTTTTAACCATTAAGCGTTCTTGCTTGAAGCAGAACTTATTAATCCTCACTTCATTATATATTATAACAGGTACAAAAGTTAATTTTAGCATAAATCTTGTCTAAACTATTATTAAATGCCAAATTGCATAGCCATGTCGCTCATGTTTCTACTCTGATGATATGAAAGTAAAACTTATTTTACCAGAAGTTTTAGATTGTAGATTACAACGCAGTCCACCTGCTGGAACTGACAAATCGTCAATGATAACGTCATCGACATAATTGTAGATTGATTTGCCTTCTGGGAAATATATATCACCCTCGAACAATCCAGCCGACGTGAGTGGATTTCTCGACAAAACCTAAACAAAATTGCTATAACAGATTATACATGAATACATCAATTTTTTTGATTTAGCAAACTTGTATTATGAAAATATAATGAACGGTACAAATCGTAAAATACATTATTTAATATAAATATGAATCAATGATGTATAACGAATAGAGAAAAATGGAAATAAAAATTGTGAACAAATGTAATTGTCTAAAATATAATTGTCTAAAATATAATTGTCTAAAATATAATTGTCTAAAATATAATTGACGCGGCCGGTTCAAATGGAAGAGAAAATGACGCTTCTGCACCAATACAAGAATTGAGACAAGCGCCAGAGCAATGGTTCTGGAAGAGTGCTATCAGATTATTTACGTTTTGCGAAGAAACCAGGGACACTTCGGATAGTTTGTTGTGATTTCCATTAACTCTTGCTGTTAAAGCACCCGAATCGAAAACGCATGTGACGTTGTATCCAGCACCTGTAGAGACAAATTTGATTTACAGGGAAATATGATGATATCGATTGTTGCAAATTAACAACATCATTGTACGCAAAAGGTATCTCGTGGTACTTTAGAATGTGTTGCCCAGCGGCCATGGTTTATTAGAACAAGTAGAATTAGGAGACTGACAGCATCCCAAATCCTAGAACAAAACAGTAAGCAATGTTTGAGCAAACACATACCGTAATCGCCGGGTCATGAATGCCACCAAAAACCGACGCACTAAACATTCATATTCCTTCAAGATTTCATTATCATGATGTGTGTGAAATATCAACTACAAATTAATTAGAACTGCTATGTTCAGGTTATTTTGTAAAACGTACAATCTAACACGTCTAATGTATTCCCAAAACACCCTTATATTAATCTACTAATTTGGTGTGATCATTGCCAGTATTCAGTAAGACGTGTAAAACGAAGCATATTGGTAGAAACGCATTACAAAATGGTTCCAGTTTCTAAGTGTACTAGTTTAAGTAAAAACAAATGTTAATAATATAATAACTGAAATGATGTTGGTTTATATATAACGGAAAAGACCATTTAAGCAATATATACGCTGAACTGAAGTGTATTTTACCGACGGAATTTTACCAATATGCTATCACACATCACCTACAAATTATCAAGAACCATGTTTTGGTATCATGCACACCTCATGAAAAGGTGTTGTGGATAAAAACATACCACATGTTGGGAACCAACTTCCTTCACCACTGTTTAAAACTATTATAAAAATTAATCACAATCTTATAAATACTGAGTGCCTAGGTCGGCGAATTCCGGATAAATGTTTAAACTGATTTACATTCATGATAATTGAAAAAAAGACAAACAAAACGAAAAAAGAAAAAACCAGAACTAGAATCTCGCTGCCTAGCTATGTAATAATATTCCATTATACCAGTTGCAGCAGGATTAAGTGCAGAAATGTGCCGAATTTCATTTGGACCTTCGACGTCGCAACATTCAACTTGAACGCAGCCAAAAGTGATAAAAAGCACAAGGTGGCCATATCTTTGCGGCAAAATAGCTTAATTATTTATGCTTTTTTATAAGGCTGCGGATTTGGTACAAAAATTGCGTATTTTTCTCGAATTTAGCGCACTAGATGAACCCAATTATGTTTATCTAAGAAATGATGCAGTGATTTCATATTTTTATCATCACTTATGAACGTTGGTTATCAATTAATCTTAAACATCTGTTTTTCGTTGGAACATGACGCTGTAAAATCCTAAGAACTAAAATCTTATTGCGCAGCGGAGAGATCAATCATTTATTTGTATGCGCACTGAAAGCCTTTCACATGTCCGTCCGTCCGCCCGGCTAGTTTTTTTCCAAATATCTCAAAAACGAATGAAGCTATTCCCGTGGGGCTTTTGCATACAATAGCTTATAGTCTGACCAGTGACCCTAGACAGGACTCATCTATCAAACCTCTGTAGAGGATACCTCCTCAACGTTTGTGGCCGGGGAAAATGGGTTTTTGTTATATATGAAAACCCAGAAACGCAGACCTCTTATCCAAAATTTATCTTTTATATTCTCCTGATCAGACTCACAGATAAAGAGATAGAGGCACAAAATGGAACTGGAGTCAATAAAAACAATGGAATAGTTAAATGGAACGTTCTGTGACCGTTGTTCCCTTGTTGGAATGGTACTGTATCCTCTGGGCCACCTCCTGCAAACCTGGTTTCGTTTTTTAAAGATAGTATCATATTTCATTGTTACAAAGGTATTCGAGGACGCTCAAAAGGATGGCGCGATTCGTTTGAACGTTGAGCGTTTTTGAAATGTTACTGTATCCCCAGGGACCTCTTCCAAGAACTGTGTATGAATTCGTAATTCTCAATGTAATGTCATATTTTGTTGCATCAGCTATTACAAAGTTTTCTGAAAATTCTGAACAGAGTGAAATGACATATTTGAGTGATCTGTGACTGATGTAGATTCGTTTCAGCGCAACTGTATTCGATGGAGTCCCCCGTTTCATCCATGTATCATTCAGTGATTTTCAACCAAATGTTATAATTTGTTGTATTTGTGGTTATAACGGTATTCGAGAGCGATGAAAACAATGCGACGCTTCATTTGAATGTATCTGTGACCAATATATCCATTTTGGCATGGTACTGCATGTTTTGGAACCCTACTATTAATTATGCATGATTTTGTGGGTTTCAATCTAATGATGTAATTCGTTTAATCTGTGAATATAAATGTTTTCGATGTTCGAAAACATAAAAATGATCAGTTGATTCATTGGAATATATCTGTGACAATAAACGTCGCATGCTGTAATATCGCTGGCTGCGCAATCGTGAATTGACACAAGGCCTCACTACCTACGGTAATTGGGAATAGGCGCGGCCGGTTCAAAAATGTGTTTACAAAAGTGCACTCTTTCTAAAGCGAAGTTGTCGCGGCAGAACCTCGCAAAACAATAAATAGCCCGTGTACGTCAAACTGGAACAGGGATGGAATATATTTGATCATGTTAACAAATGCCGTGACATTCATAGGTTAAACTTTTAGGACAAATGTAAATATCTAAACTATAGCGTTTTTACAAAAGAGAGAAAAGCTTTGCACCCTTCCCACTAAACCTTTTAACTGCTTCCATATTAAACAGCGATGACAACATTTAGGTCCTCTCTAAGAGCAAATATAAACAACGGCAGTAGTATAGGTATTATTAAATTTGCGAAAGTAATGAAATTCAGAAGATGAAACTTATGCAAGTGATGCTCACTATAACGATTTTTTAGAAATAACGAGCTGCCGCAACACTGAACTTCTCCGTTTGCCATAATGGCAATTCTGTCGCCCAGAATTTCGGCTTCTTCCATGTAGTGAGTGGTCAAAAGCATTGTGCGATTACGTTTTTCATCATGCAGAACGTTCCACGTTTCATGTCGCGCCCCAGGATCCATACCACTTGTTGGTTCGTCCAAAAATACGATCTAAAACAGAAACAGTTGCATGAAGTAAATACATAATATATAAGAAACCTCATTGTTTAGTTAGAAATTTCAACGAATGCAAATGTTTGCCTTTAATAAGTTTCAATTTGGTCAAGCTTCTATTATGTACATAAAAAATCGCAATACGAAACGTCTTTAAAAAGCAAAATTTAAAAATACATAAATCGTGATTCAGTTTAGTCAAATAGCAAATCCCTAGACCGGCAACTGATTTTTGCTTGTTTTGCTTGCTCGATCTCAACTAACAGTCCACGAACAAAAGGGTGCTGCGCAAACAGCTGATTTTGCTTGACTTAAGCTAAACCTGTCATGACTAAAATAATGCCACTCAAATGCAACTAAGCATTACTTCCGATCCGCCGATTAAAGATACCGCCAAGGACAGTTTACGCTTCATTCCACCGGATAAATTTTTCGAATACGTGCTTCGCTTGGTATCAAGGCTAATTTTCATTAGTAGTTTTTCTGCTTCTTCAGGATCAAAATGACGATTTTTCAGCTGAAATTAAAGCAATATTCTAGCTAACATTTAGTGTATATATAATTGTTATATCGTTAAGATGAGTATAGTTTAGTTTGCTTGAACAACAGAGTGTGTATTGAACATGTCGAAAATATTATCTTTATTACCAGAAAAAAGGCATTATATTGTGAATTCATATTTGCGAAAATACGCATTATATATTTGAAATGTCTCTAAATACATTCGAAGACGTTATTCTTAGTCTAAAGATTGTGTGGTATGACACGTTAGAGCGTTTCAGCGATTCATAGCGTGGTGCGGAACAATAATTTGTGTGTACCTTATGCGGCTTTACGTTATAATGTCCCTCAACGTTTGGAAATTATGTACCCCACGCAGTGTCAAGCACACTGTCGACAACAGGGTGTCTCAGACACCCCATGTATTTTAAAACTTTGATGGGTAGCCTGCTCGGGGCTTTGACACTTTTCGATGATGCCAAGCACACGGTGCCTTCTCTGTAATTTCATTGACGGTGTGCGGCATAAACTAATCAACATGGATTTGATCTAGACATACATCGATATTTTAGAGAAACTAAACCGCACGCTGACTAATACATCGCATTAGCTGTACACAGTGTCGGTTACAATAAATTCGCAGAAAATTGGTAGCTAAAGATGTGCACGACATCGTGAATAAAAATGTAGTAGCTAGGAGTGGGTCGTACACCATGAGAAATTGATTGTCGGTATGGATGTGACTCTCCAATTTCTATACGGTAGAGTGGCGATTACAATGGGACAAATGTTGCAAACAGCGGGGACATTATAACGTGACCGCCACATTAATATTATAAAATATTTATGAAAATAATGCGCGACTAAACTTAAAATGACCCAGCCTACCATCCTATTTTCAAAATTGCTATATTTTTTGTAACAGAACGCTTCTTTGTGATTGCATAATGTAGTAAAACCATTTAATAACATCAGTAAGATGGTATGAAATGGGTTATTTTTGGTTCGCAAATTCGCTAGTGAAATCCACAAATTGTTGAAAACATAATTTTGTGAATTTTAAATTCATGCGTTTTGTTCGTGAACAGTGTTACAGGGAGGCATCGCTCGACACATGAGGTGCAATACTCAGCGATGGAAATTATTTTAAACATGTTGTTCAACATTTAAAATAAAGAATTTTTAAACTTGTTCATGAACGCAAACGTATAAAAAAATTTGTTCGCGAATACAAACGTAGTTCTAAAATAAATTTAGATTATTTTATTATAGAGAAATTCGCAAGCGACATCACTATGAGCATATATGATTAAAATCGCCAAGCATCAAATGTTTAATTTAATTTGCTTTTTAAAATTAGAGCTGCGTTGGAGACAGGGTTGGTTTTTTCCGGAAAAAAGTAGGACCGGAAAAAACCCGTTTTTTCCGAAAAAACGTTAAAAAAGTCACATTTTACTATTAGCTTTTTAATTGTTAGCCTGTTAGACAAATAGCACGAAACACAGTTTTATGCGAAACTGAATCCCGTTGCTGAATAGCACGAAACACAGTTTTATGCTTTAATTACAGAAAAAGTTCTAAAACTGCAATGTTGTCACATAGAATTTGCAGCCCCACAGTGCAGCGGCACTTGAATCTTTCCAACGGGCAGGGTTGTGTGAAAACCACACGGTGGCTAGGGGTACATATAATAATTTGGTTCAAATTAATAGTGAAAGTACTTCATACTTCAGTACTGTGTAAGCTTACTAACTGGTGTCAAACTGCCCACCGTCCAAGTGATGCTTAATACAATAGAGTATATAATTTAAGTCTACGGTCCAACTGTCGATCTATTTAGCTTGTGACCCGTAGTAGTAAAAATGCCATACATGCCCGCGGGTATCTATCACAGGTAAACCGGCTGGTGCGGAAAGCGGGGTGGTGGTGGATAACCACCAAGGGGTGTAACACTTAGGTTTTTCTTGGAGGGCTGTGGGCATGTTTCCCTGGCCTGTGTCTGTCTAGTTTACTGCTTCCATATGCTCGATACAAATCCCATGGCTCTATTCAATACCACGCCTATTTAATTGAAATTCGGGCAAAATTTTTGATGCGGTGAAAAAAGCAAACTATGCTCATGGTAAGATTATAAATTTAGTTGATACCTGAAAGGTGCAGTTATACCATTTCTACCATATAAATCATACGCATGGAATGTAGAGGCTGTTTAAACGGCTGTAAATAATGCTTATTTTGTTGTATATATAACAGCTTTACGACTATAAGGTACTCCAACATAATGAGTTTTTTCCGGGAGGAGGGTTAGGAAAACAACGGAAAAAACCAAGTTTTCCGTTGGTTTTTTCCGGTGCTCAACCCTGGTTGGAGATAGATAATGAATTATGAATTGTCTTCGCGCTGTGTTTGAATCTACAATTTATTTGTGAACACTTTATGGGTGCAATTGTTCGCGAACAAGTTCTTTTCTATATCGTATTGGACTATGATTCCAGGTTAATAATTTAATGATTGTGCAAATTTGTCGAAAATTTAAAATATGAAAATTGTTTGTTCGCGAACACTTGAACACTTACACAAAATTTAACTTGTTTTGTGGTCGAAAATTTGTTCGATTTCATTTGAGATGGCAATGTTCGGGCATGCTGAAAACTAAAAATTTTAACCACGTTCGTGTTGGCGAACATTTCTTGCAGTCGGTTTCCACTTTGTCCAATTTTGGTTAACGAAAACCATGCAAAATTTCCTGTTTGTTCAGCAACAATGGTTTTTGAATCCACATCGGCTTTAACCACATAGGATGGCCAACGGGGTCATTTTAAATTTAGTCGCGCATAATACTGAAATTTTACATAACATTAATTTAAATATATTATAAATCCGTATTAATATATTAATTTTTTATAACATAATAAACGTATACTACAAACATTTGTATTTTGCATATGCATACATGATAAAATATATACAAATGTGAAAAAAATTACGCTGATAGCGACAACGGAGCGTCTTGGAATTAGCTTTGATGATAGATTCGGTTTGTCATGCGTATAAGATCCCGCTACTTTGAAAAATCTCCCCACCGGCTGCTAAGTTTACAGCAGATCACAAAACTTGTACCTGAGTTAGTGTACAACAGTGCGAGCCGGGTTTGGCGGTGGAAAGACTGAAACCTTCTTGGAGAATATATATTTGCTAATTAACTACATTTTATCTACAAGAAAGTTGATTCATGTTTCTACTGCATATTTTTAATATGCCATATATGATATACATAAAGTGTTATACCGTCAAAACGAGAATCACCTGATGGATTCAAGGCACTGGAACCATTTTTAGTCATACAATGACTTATGGCTTCTATGAATTTTGGAAATGAGTTACTGAATTAAGTACTGTCAAGCACAGAATTCGTTATTTAGTCGTTTTCTGAGAACACCTGCTGCGTCGTTGTAGACTAAGATAAAGGAGCCAGTATGATTAGATTTGTTAATGTAAAATACACACCTCACTTCTCGCCACTGCCACACATTGTTATAAACCAGCGCAAATTGGTTCATGCTGGCATTTTTAAAAATCACATTTATGGTTGAAAATATTGGTGAATACTCAATTAATGCTAGCCAGTTGCAAATTTAGCAATTTATTGGAACAGCATACCTTGCAGAAAAACGCTAAATGCTCATAGACCGTTAACTGATCAAACAAACAATTGTACTGTGGGCAATATCCCATGCGCTGCCGAATTTCGTCCATTTGTACACTAACGTCCATATTTGCAATCCGAGCTGAACCGTTTGTTGGCTTCATAAGTCCTATTAATTAAAATTAGGAATGTAAAAATTTGCTGGCGACGTAGAAGCACTTTATCTTGTTATCTACGACATTTCGAGTAGCAAGATGCTTTGCTTACCTATTTACAAATATAGTCTAATCTAATATATACTTAATCTGTTAGGTAGATCCCCCACAAATTGATCTAAAGGTTTTGCAACATATTAAATATTGATGTATACTGACTGGAATATGATGCAAATTGCATAAGAAATACGTTGGAATACCGGATTTATTCATACCGTCAGTGAAGTTAATTTAGACAGAAATGAGCTGTTGTAACTGTTGCTTATATATTACATAAAGCACAGGATAGCCTGGCCCTGGTCTAAAAATAGTTCTGAAGATGAGTGCATATATCTGGCTGGATATCTATTCTTTCTCGAGACCTGTTGCATTTCAATTTATTGTGTTATGGAAAAACAGGAACTTTAGTGAGTCGTCTGTCATTGACAGGTTACTTAAGTCAAATAAAAATATTTCATCGTGAGACATGCATGTAGAATAAAGCATTAACAGCCGTGTTAAACTCTTAAAGAAATAACACAAATACTATTTTATCCATCTGTGTCATTAGTGGCGAAACTGGTTTAGTAGAACTTCAACATCTTCACCTATAAATGGATCATGTGCTTTTGCCCAACTTCAACTCAACGCGCTGAAATTTAGTTCGGTTTATGTCCCATATCTACTTAAATGATTGCGACACTTGCTGTTCAAAATATGCCTATAAATGCGAAACTTTAAACTAACGCACAAGCGTTGTTAATGATGTTTAGAGACTTGTATAGAAAACAACTCTGCAATAGCCCACAATTACTGATGCAATTAAAAGCCGTTATACGTGCTATATACTGTAACACCATTATGTCCACTCCGTTTAATTTAACCCAACACACGTTATGTTGTCTTGAATTTACTGAGATTATAGTGTGATGTGCCTGTATGAACCTGATTATTACTGGCTCGTTTTCCGAGGTTCCTTTATGCTTATCGCGTTTCCGCAGATCAGCGGTTTGCGTACGCCGCATACCACTCGTATAATTCGGGTTCATTGCCTGGCGCCAGATTGAAATTGCCGGACGTTGGACAGTATACAAATTTGCTTAGAATAATAATTTATGTACGAATGGGTTATATGCTATCGTATAAAGGAAACAGTTTAACAAAATTTAATTCAAGTAAAAAATCTTATGATTTATTTAATACAAGCACGAATTTAAGTTCGGCTTTTGACTTATGTTCTGCGTTTCACCCATCGAATAATGTGTGGCTTCAACGTGTCTGTGATTGAGCAGTACAATGGAATTATACAGAATAATTATGCTCAGAACAAGATTGTCGAAGGGGCTTGAGATGCAGAATTTTCAGAGGAGTTAGATTTGGCTTGAGAGGGGTTCTACCCTCCAATCGACACGTATGGTCTGAGCATACAACTATATTTAAGCAAAAATATGTTATATGAGCCAGGATTTTAGACCATCTCCCACTTCTGAATATCTCATGTCACCTTACTTCAGCGAGTTATGAACTAGGTTCAAACAAATTTTGTCATTGAGCTCAAAGTAAATTTCAACATTCCACTGAACTTTTTATATATATACGTGAATTTCCGATGAATGATAAAACTGTTTTTTAACATCCAGACACGTCTGTAGCATGGAAATGGTAATACAGTGTGCGAAGAAGCAACACCCAATCGGTAGTTAGTTGACTCTAGAGTTCTTATTGTGAAAAACTTAAATTCTGTTATATATTCAAAGAAGTACTTATGACACGAAGACTGCCGTTATCCAATTTGATTTTCATGACCAAAAATGCAGCTAGATAATAGGTAAAAAATGGTAATCACCAGTCAACATCGCAACTGTTGTACTTTTCCCAGCGCCGTTATGACCAAGCAGAGCAGTTATTTGACTATGATACATTCGTAAATTTAAATTGTTGACAGCTACTTTTGTTTTTCTTCCGCGGCCAAAAACCTATAAATATTGTGCAGTAAGTATTAGCAAGAGTTTATGATGATTTCCTCAGAACGGCATGACACTCTTCGAAATCAACATAAAAAGGAGCGTGCATGACGCAGTCTATTTTGACCTTACCCCTTCACACGGTTCTGGGGGTTCTCTCAACTTTTTTGGGTAGGGGTTATGGGATTATAGACAAGATTTTTTCAACCGCCAGTTTTGAAGAGAGGGTCGTTTGAAAAAATTTTCCTCGACCCCCGCCACTTTTGATCATAAACTCTGGGTATTAGAAAGTATTACTAGTGAAGCTCGCTTGCGAGCCAGAATTCGAGTGATGAGAACAATCCCCCGAAGTCTGTTGTAGAAAGCACACACAAACAAAGCCTACACACAGTACGCAAGTGCAGCATTATATAAACCGTGAGTGATGAGTTATAGTTACGCCCGCCTCTTTTGATAGCCAACTTATGCAGTAGACAAAACATCATACAACGAGTACAAAAACGATGAACTAACAATTAAATAATTCAATAAAACCCTAAATTGACCGTGAAAAGAACGTTAAAGAATTCAAACCGACACTTGAGAAAAATCTCATTTTTCATACCAATAATGAAGCAGAAGTGTGAAAAATATATGCCACACAATATTCTTGACACTCGCAATGAGCTTGTCGGCCCAGAAAACCCCATATCCGACACTAAAACCAACAATGAACACACATTCAGGTGCTTTTCCCACGACTTGTCACCAACAATTTCGAAAACGTCATTTTTTATGCGAAGTATGAACCAGAAGTGTAAAAAATATTTGTCCTACAATATTTTTAGCACTTGCAATGAGTTTATCTGCCCAGGAAACCGTATATAAGACACTAAAACCAACAAAACACATTTAGGTGCATTTCCCACGCTTTTCACCAAATATGAAATTTGGCGCCAACTATAAGCTTATAGACTCCAGATTGGGAAGTAGTTGAAAAACTTGTTATATATCGTTGGAAAGCCCTGGTGAAGCTACATGGAATAGGCCTATTAGCGGTACTTATTGAGAAAAGTCGCAAAAACTGGAGGAGTGCCCTAAAAATGGGCCAAAATGACGTCATTTTGCCCCATAACTTTTCTCACGGCAAAAAAATTAAAAAATCGGGCTCCGTCACTAACTAAATCGACCATTGCGGTCAAAATCCGCCCAACCGTTATCGAGATCCAGATGCGACACACAGACACACACAGACACACACAGACAGGACCTCCACAACCACCTCTAAAGCCAAAATTGAAAATTCTCGTTCCACTCGAATTCAAATATTTGTTAGTAAGTATTGATATAGATTTAACGCATGGATAAACATAAATTATACTTGAATGACTGTATAGGATTTAGAAATATTACACAATATTTGCTCATCATTGTATAGCAACATATATCATAAAACATGCATACGTAATTAATACGAAATGACCCCACGTGATACTGCGTGGTAAACTGATAATATACATCGATGTATATAACTACTCATTAAAGTATTAGTTAGGAATCGGGTTCCATTTGAATTTGGAACATTTTTGGTTTCATACTTCCCGTATTTGACTTAAAGAAATAAGCATCAAGAACTAATTTAAACAATTGAGTTTTAAGTGAAGGTTTACAGCAAGATTTTATTGATTTCGCAAAATTTGCTAAACGCGAACGTTGCATAAATTTCAGCTAACGTTTTGAAAACATACTATTATGCGCTTAGCATAGCAACAATCTTTTGCCATCTCAGACTTCGTACCTGGGACGTTTCTTGGTTGCTATTTGGCGATTAACCCTTAAACAGCCGAGCTAGTCTAAGTATTGCGCATTGTTTCACAAACTGAAGCCGGTACCTTGCACCGTACCCCGATCGTATATTGGTGAGAGCCGTGCATGCACACGACGCAGCTATATGGGAGCTGTTGCTCGGTTGCTTAAGAAACCTCGCAAAATCAGCGAAAAACAATGCGCGTGAAAACGCATGCATGCTTCGTTTGCATAATGCGTAGCGATGCGCGCTAATGCTAATTGGCAGAGATGGGCATAAAAGGATTAATCATTAATCCCCATATTTAAAAGCCCTGTAAATGCGCGTTATAGCTAAATGTGATATTAACATAATTTTTAGAATCTTTATGAAAAAAGTAATACAAAATTTTTTAACGATGGTGCGAGAGCATCGTCACTTGCAGAGGGTTCTTGGAGTCTTGCCATAGCCCTTTCCAGTTTTGGTTGGTGAACATAGATTAGATTTGCAAATATTTTCTATCAGATCCACCTATTGGGCTGACCACTCCAATGGGTCGGAGGCCCCTAGACAGAATTTCTTATTGCCGCCATTGTGCTATCGATAATAGAAAATACAACTGTTTACTTACCTTGCGCAGCTGATACATTACAACTTCAGCTGATAATTGCGTTGGTTCAAATTCGAAATTTTCATTTTTATGGCAAATTTCATCCATTTCTACAGAACTAGGAATATCGGTTAGCCGCAGTTTTGCTGGACAAAACAACTGAAATTTGAAATTAAATATTTTTACATTTTTATAATAAGGTATTTGTCATCTAACTAGTAGCGATAGCGTTCATAGATAGCTACCACAATTTGCTAGCATATAAATTACGGTGCTAGCTGTATTTTAGACATGCACCATTGGTGCCTAATTTTAAATTGACCAACATAATTATACTGCTTGTGAGAATGTGACAAAATGTTAGGAACGAAACATATTGAAACCGGAGTCATCACAACTATTACTTGTTAAATAGTTACAGCTTCATATATATACTAAGCGCCTCGGTCGTCGAATTGTCAGCTACCTAAAAAACGGGCGTTAATGATATTCGAAACAAAAAGAAGCAAAAATTTAAAAACATAATTTTAAACCAGAATTTAAGATCGTAATGCCTAGTAATGCAGCAAAATTTTGCTAAATGTTAATTGCCACAACATATATTGCAGAAACCAGTAGAAATTCATTTGGACCGCTGGCATCGCACCTTCATCGTGGGCATAGCCAAAAGTAGTAAAACGCATGTTTAGTGGGCTATGTCTTTGCTAAGAATAGTATAATGGATTGTTCTTCTTTCCTATAAAGCTGTGGATTTAACGC
Source organism: Trileptium ribeirensis (assembly GCA_030248225.1). NCBI lineage: Eukaryota > Metazoa > Nematoda > Enoplea > Enoplida > Thoracostomopsidae > Trileptium > Trileptium ribeirensis. Next base: position 109,915 of record JASANE010008278.1, on the reverse strand, counting down.
AAAAATGGCGTATTATCTGGAATGTATCCTTAGTTGCATCTTTAAAATGACTGACAGTACCTGGCACAACACAGCTCACATCGCCATTGCTATTAACCGTAATGTATTGTCTATTAAACAGCAGGGTCAAAAGCAGACATTGTCGCACACGTAAAAGTATTACAACGTAAAAGTATTACAGCATCATTGGATAAGGCAAAGCACATGAGCATTATCGAGTACCATACTATTGTACAAAATGGTTTTACTGACTCCTGATTCAATAAATTCATACTTCAATACTCATGTAGCCGTGAATGTAGATATATTTGTTTTGGAGTGCGCGCTGTGGGACCGATGTTCAGAATCGTAACTTTCAGAATGTAGTTTTATAAAGATATAACGTACAAGCTGTTAATGGTTAATAAAAAACTGTTAGCATCGAAACAAAGACAGACTAGCTGAAAATGTAAAATCCGAAATTAACTTAGAATCGAATACCTTATTGACTTTAAGCGTATATGAAGTTTAGCTTTGCTAAAAAAGGCAAACCTACTTAAATTTATTTAAAAATATTTAGGATATTTGCTGCATAACTATTTCTACACTAAAAAATGATACGTATATGTATTTATCAATGAAAAAATATGTGCGCTCCAAATAATCAATTGTAATATTGTATAAAATTGAATTTTCGAACAACACCAATTTTTAATGGATACCGCGTACCACCATTTTATATCTTATGTGTTATAATATACAGACGATTGTGACATTATTTTTAACAATTATGGTTACACATGTTTTATAAGCTTGTGCTTCATTGCACAGTTGTACTACGGTCATACCGCAGTGGATTCTGTTAACCAATTATTAGCAAACGTCTCGCAATCATTATGTCAGATTTAGGTGAAGAAAACGAACAACAGTCAATGGGTCGTAGAATAGTTAATCATATATAATTACACAACCCTTGACGCAATACATATATCAATCTGTTGAAGACAAATGATATTCTGGAAATTGTGTTCATTGACCCTAAACCTGTTGAAAACCTCTAAAACGGCATAAAATATTACTGCAGTGCTGCACTCCAAACCATCGTATTCATCATACCGAAAAATGTAAACCTATGTCATTCATGTAGCCTGGACACATAAAAACTGTTCAACATGGAACATTCTTGATATATAACCGAACAATTGAAGAGAGATTCCATTTTAGAAATAGGGCTTATGCACCGAAACTAAACCCATTGAAAACTTATGAAAAGACAAGAAATATCGAGTGTTTTCGGTTATACCCCCAGCAAGCAAATAGTCAATTTTTATGATACAGAAATAATTTTGGTATCATTTGCCTCAGCTTCGCAAGGCGGTTGAGAAAATATTCATTTTAAAAGGTTTTATGATATTTTTTCGATTTTCTGGGTTCCCAATGCCCCCCTTGGTACTCAAAATTTACGAATAAATTTTTTCTCGGTATAGGCATAATTTCATATATCGTTCGAACCGCATTGACGAGCTGGGTCGAGTGGTGCAATAATCAGCTAAATCAGTTCATTGGCTAACGACTTACGATTAGGCTTAGACAACTTAGGGTTAGAGTTAGGCCATTTGGAATCCAAAAATTTTAACTTTTTTGTCACCAAAGCGGCTAAAACTAATATTTGCTGAACAACCTCATCGAGGTGTGTGTAATAGAACCAAAATTACCCTTGTATCTCGAAAATTGAACATTTTTCAACCTAAAAGACCTGAAATATTCATTCTCGATTCTACATATCCATACCATCGTATTGAGCGTCCTGAAAAACTTGTATATATAGACCATGCTGATGCCCTGCATGCACTACTAAACCAAAGAAATGAAGAGTGACTACAGTTTGGAAACCGGGTTAGTCGATCGTAAAGCATTTGATGTACCTAAAAGTTGATAATATAGTCAATATGGACTCTAGATAACAAAACAATAGTGTTTAGCGTGCTTGATAACTTAATACACACTCGTTGTGAGCATAACACACGCAATAACATACATGCCGAAATTTGAAAAATCGATCTTTCTGGCAAAGGGTCAACGAACCATATTCCGGGCCATAACGGCCCAGGAAGTAGTCAACAAAAATGTTTTAAGGAACATTAGAGATATATGAGATGAGTGGTCTCCGTTTTTCGGTGCGAAGCATGTGCTGCTAGATATAGGCTGCGAAACACAAGTGCCCGTATGACCTGGTTTGGTAAAGAACACTTAAAACATGTTTTACCATTTTCTCCCGGAAGATGGGGTCAGAGCACGAAGCGCGCAACTAAAGCGCAAATCGTAATCAGCTTTGCTGTCGAACAAAATAAATGTCGAAATCCATTAATGCGGTAATGAGTTATGAATAACACCGACAGATAAATAGAAATTTTTACGATCTTTCTTCCTAGTGCTCTCCGTGGAAACTCCGCTCGCTTACATTGCTCCGTCTCAATAAACATTAGTCTACTATATCCAATATTAAGATTGAAAATAGTATTAAATTGTACTTTATATGGTTTAAAACTGGAAACTACATATAGCTACTTTGCACACTAATAAATGACATGCAGATAATTGGCGAAATAAAAATAGCTTTAAAACTTACGAGGACTGGGAAGTACCATGGCTTGGCAACGCCATCATATCCTGGATTTAAATTGTCTCCATACCAAGTAATGACAATACTGATCAGAGAATCAACCAATAACATTCCAAATACATCGAGCATTGTAAAATTATCGTCAAGAGTTCCCGGTGTATGTATCAGGTGCCATTGTAGACCAGCGCCTATAACCGCGGACATAAAAGATAAAGCACTGAAAATTATTCCTATTATTTCTGATATTGAAACACCAAAATGTAGCTATTTCCAGTTTTGTTTTAAAACATGAAGCCATTGCTTCATACAAGAATCAGTGTGGAGAAGAAGATAATTTGGTTTTCTCACCCAAGTCGTGACGCAACCGCAAATCAAAGTCTAACTTCGAATGCAAACTGCACAACCATTGTAAATAATTCGCACATGGAGAAACAGATTTGCTGCTATCGTTTTATAATTGGAATCGTCTTATCTTTTTCTTACTCCGCGAACAGATGAGAGCTCGAGAGCAAAAACAGCATCATGTTGAAAAACTTTGCAAAATGTAATATCTCGACGACCGAAATTGTCTAAATGTCACGACTGTTACCCAGATTAGCAGCTTTTATCATTTCAATATTAATAACTTTGCATTCGACAACCAGAGTGGACACTGCTTTTATTTCGACAGATAATTTCTGGCCACCGCTATCAATAATGGTGCCTTAACCCTCTCATGCCCGTAAGGTCCAAATGGACCCAACGCACATTGCGACTCGTTGTGTTTACTGAGTTTGTCGTATATTGTACGTTTGAAGGTGCGTTGTTATTCGCTCGCATTGTGAGGTTCCTTAAGGAACCGAGCAACAGCTCTCAGATAGCTCAGTGGTTAGCGTACACAAGTTTAAACCGTACGTTTCGGGTTCGATCCCTGGCGCAGGCTTGAGTTTGTCAAACATTGCACGATACTCAAATTAATTCGGGCATGAAAGGGTTAAGAATCTGGATTTAAATTTTCTAGAATTTTATCGACATTGATTTGAGATCAACTCAGTAATACATTCGCAGATTGGGAATATAGTGACACTGACGCAATACTGTTAACCAATAATTCATAAATATTGTGTATTCTATGCTGTTTTGCAGAAACTGTAAAAGTATGGCTGGAAAAGTAAAAATAAACTTGAATTTCATGCTGGGTAACTTTTTTGGTATCTGCAAGTGTTGCAGTATATAAACTACTTTTGAGCAAATAATTATATTTTAATAGCATCAAGGGTAATGGTTTGATTTAAACCAAATAAAATGGTGTCAAGCACCGAGTACGATAGATATATATATATATATAGTAAATTCAACACTGATTCCACAGATAAATACTTGAACTAAACAAATTACAACAGAAAGCGTAACATCGTATAACGAACTACCATTGCTTTCAAATATTCCAATAACGTATGATCCAAAGGACATTGCTGTCGGCATAAGCAGGCATGCGCTGAGTTTCTGACTCCGACTCAGACTTCCGTATCTTTTGCTCAGAAAAATGTACGGTATATAAAAGACAAACCATGCGAAGAACGCAGCACCAGCAGCAGAACTACCTGTAGTAAAAATACAACCATTAGATCCAATCACTATACTTAGATGGGTAGTGGCTATGAAAAGTCAAATGTTTCGAACAAGCCTAATGTACTCAAATAATCAGGCGCATAAAACCAACTAATTACATAAATATATAAAAATTTAAAATAAATTGTTTAAAATATAAATTAATTTTATATATAGATATGAATTTATAATATAAAAATCTTTAAATTACTAGTAGATGTTGCCCTGAAACCGTTGGCTTGGTAGCACCAATTAGTTTTACTTAGATTAATTACTTTAACTCTGTAACGCTCACTGTACATAACTGGTTACAGCTCAAACAGTGAACTGTTGTGTTAACAGGGTTTGCCCATAATGTATGCAAGTTGGTTGTTATTCGTTCGCTTTGCGAAATTTCCAAGAGTACCGAGCAGCAGTCCCTAGATATCTCAGTAGTTTCCGTAGGCCACTTTTACCTGTACAATCCGGTATTAATTATGTAAGTCTAAACCGTGTACTGAACGTAATGATTATGCAGTGTGAACATATAGGCCAAGACAGATCAGTATTTTACGGGTTATATCATATTATTGTAGTAATGGCTCTTAGGATATACGCCTATAGATCAAAAACGGTCAGTAATGACAGAAACGCCTGCAATTTTTCTGTAGGTGCAGTAGTGGTATGGACAGTCGAGACGGTTAAAAATCTTATTTAGAACAATATTTATGATAATTTTTTTGGATTTTTTGGGGTTATCTTTGGCGCCGAAAAGTTTCTATTAAATGTATTCGAACTGCATTCACGAGCTCAGTCGCATGGTGGCCAAATCTGTTGAATTCATATGTTAACGGTTTAGGCTAAGGCTTATACTAAGCCTTAGGTTTTCTTTAAATGGGCATAAATCCTTAACCCAGGATCAGATTGCGCCACGTTTGAATCAACACGTTAATTCAGTGCGCATGCGCATGGCATATAAGTATGCGTTTACTATGATTAGTTGCGACTCGGTGCCATAACCGAAAAGAACCAACAAAACTTTTTATATTCGATACCAAAATTATAATCTACCCGGGTTCTTTAATTGTACGAGAGTCTATCAAAGCGATATTACTTCTTTAGATAATCCAAGTAAGGTCATATCTAATGTGAAAATTTGGAATTAATAGATTCATTTATAGCCTATATACAAGCGATAATAGCAAAAGGGGCTGAAATTAGCCTGAAACATTGCGTTGTTTGACTCTGCTGGCGAACAGTTCGAGAAATATCTATATATTGCAGTTGGAGAAGGACAACCTTAAACGCACCCAAATGAAAAAAATTAGCGAAATACCACCATCGGTTGCAGAATTATAAGGGTTGCAACGTAATTTCATCAATTTCACAGATTACAAAGTAAGTATTATAAACACTAGCTATGTGATCTATTTTGTTAATTTTTACTAAAAGATCGAAATTTTTATTTTTGGTTTTGAACATTTTATGGTGTACGGTTGCCAAAATTTTGAAATTTTTTTATATTCTATATACCATTCAAACGGCATTGATTTAAGACTTAGGCTAAGGCTTGGCCTTGGCCTAGGATTTCGCACATATAGCAGTATCGCCCACGAACCTATTCAACTGATTTTACCTTCATTCGACTCAATTCGTCCGTGTGATTCTACGTTCGAATGGCATATAACATTATATATTTATCGAGAAAAATTTTATTTTAAAATATTTGGATACCAAGAGGGTACCATTTGGAACAAAAAAATCGAAAAAATTTTGTTATAAACGTGATGGACATTTTCTGACCCAACTCATCGAGCTGAGTAGAAGGCTCTCAAAAGCATGGCTGTATCTTCAAGATTGAGAAAATTTTGACGGGACGGGGCTAAAGGAATAGACTCAGTTATCTTTTAACTTGAATTAATGTTTGCTAAGACCATGGGTTTATAACACCTAAAGGCAATAACTAGTATTACGCTATTGCAACAGTGGTAAAAATTGGTCCAAATATTGAAGCTGTGCAATGCAGCCTAAACCCAATAACAACACATCGACCGAAAAATTCGACCTATCGACTATATAATTTAACAAACAACGACAACTAACTAAATTTGACTTAATGTGGAAGATGGGCTTCCTTTTATTAAAACTTTAAAAATTTCAACTTTAAAAACTGTTGTTATAAGCCATAAGATGAACCGCAATGCTTGGTACAGACGTCGTTCAAAACTGTAAGCTGTTTAACGCAGCTTGTAGCGATAGATGAAGTCATCGTTACAATGTCAGGACAATCGCAGTGTAACAAGAACCGCGGTTCTCGCGTAACTGTGTGCAGCGGGTGTGCTCATCATATTGTGAACCACGTATAACAGTTTTGCTGATTGTGAACACATACTAACCTTTCTTGAAGCATACCGAAACTGCAAACGCAAAAAATATTGTTGCTGTTCCGAACAACAATAAAAACACGAAAATCAGACTAGGATCGCTTCGATCGATGAATTTCTTGCCTGAATAAATAGTAATAAACATTAACGTTCAATTTTTAAAGCAAAATCTGGTATATCTTCCAGTTACAAATTCTTTGACCTGATTATCGAAACGAAGCGAGCGGAGTTTTCTCTTGTAGCAGTCAATGGTGTAAAATCCTCTTTTGTGTGTCAATGTCCCTAGTAATCACCAATTGATTGATGAATCTGCGCAAGTCTTTTCATGGAATCTATGTGTCCAGGTGGTGAGTTTTAATGATTTACAGCCATATACGCACAAAAACTTATTGGAATTTTAAACTTAGTTATTTCCGGACTTTGTGTTTCCACTGCCAGAACGCTTTCATCAACAGCTACAAATTTAATACTCATTTCAATTTTGAAATTTAGGGATTTTCGAACTTTGTGTTGCCACTGCGAGAATATTCTCATTGACAGTTACAACTTTGCTAGGCACTTTTTTGACTGAACCACTGCAGCTTTAAGCCAAAATTTAAGAATAGCCCAAGAAGTGAATTTTAAAATTTTGAATAAGTGACATTCTTACTTTTGGTGTGAGCTATATAGGCATATTTAACCTATTAACCACGTCGTTTACGTGTTTTAATTCAACATTGGGTATGTCATTATCCATAGGAAATACTGCAGGAAACTTAAAGTGTTACTTTGGGCAACAAAAATTGTCAAATTCTATTTGTTTTGTCAATGTCGTCAGGCTCTGACATTGTTTTCAATTTTTGTCAGACTATGCATTATTTGTCGTGTTATATAACGGATGTTTACGATGATACCACAGGACCGCATGATAAAATCACCCTGAAATTAACTGTGTTACTATTATGGGTTAAATTTGTAGTCTCGGACATTATCATCGAAGAGCTCTTCGGAAACGGCGGGCGACCTGCGATGTAAGACTAATTATTAATTCCCCTACGCCGTCCGATGAGTGTAATATTGTCTGAAATAAAACCTTAAGAAAACAAGGTGCCAAAGAAAGGCATGCATTATATAGTATGACATGGTAACACTGCTTACATAGTTAAAGCTTTGCGTTAAACTGTCTGAACGCACTGGCACCTACAGCTAGCAGCTTTGAAAATTAGTTATAGCATAGCTAGCCCTGAGTTCCCGGATATACACGCGGTTGCGTTGTTTACTGGTCCAAACTTGTGCTACTGAACTCACTTGGACTCGTAACATCAACACGTACAAATTTTAATCCACTTCGGCGATGCTGCAACTATGACTTGTAATATATTGTGTATATTGCTTAATGTAATGTATTATGTAAATTTTGGGAAAGGCACTCTCTTATAATTTGTATGATGATAATTTCATACAATGATTGTGTGATATTATTTCACTACAATTTGTATAAAAAATCACACAAATACGTGCAACTGTATGACGCACAAATCCTACATGAATTGTGTACCACTTTGTACGCTATGTATTATTATATCATCATAAATTGTAAGAAATTGACCACAATAAATCTGTAACGCATTATACATAATTTGTATGAATTGTAACAGAGAATATATATGATTATTTACATATCCTTTGTGTGAATTTACACATAAGAATTGTATGACTCGTTACACATTTCTTTGTGTGAAATTATAGGGAACATATGTAGGATAAATCGTACATGATTTACATGAAATCGCATACAAAAAATATATGATTATTTGCACATAATTTGTATGAAATTTCAGATAATAAATGTATGTTTTGTAACACGTAATTTTTTGTAGCTATATAAAGCAAATATATCATAAAATTGAAAACTAGTACAAAAATAGCAATTAACTATAAACATTAATACATTAGGTGTATCTTATTTCACACAAATATTTATAAAAATTCACACGTTAGATGTATCATATTTAATACAAAAATGTATGAAAATTTATACTTTAAATATATTTAATCTCATACAAATAAATATAAAAAATCATACAATATATATTATTTTTCATACAAATATGTACTTAAATTCATATATTGCATATGTTGCGTTTCATACAATTAATATTCAAATTAATACAATGCAGGTATGGTATTTGATACAAATATATGTGAAGATTCCTATATTGTCTTGTATATTTCATACTATAAAGTGATAAATTTCAATCAGTTACAATTGTATTTTTTATACAAGCATATCTAAAAATTCAGACAAACGAGAAAACTGCTTTATCAAATTCCATACAAAATTGCTTTGATATCCATACTTTACAAATGTATGAACTGTCGCACTTAAAATGAGTATGTAAACCAGACTACACAAATAATGTATGACACTGTGCACATATATGTATGACATATAATGCTAATTTTTAAGAGTGCATTATCAACGAATACAAAGTATTGCGCTTATGGTTGAATGGTATGCTGGTAATTTTGCAGCGTAATGATTCTTTAGTTACAACCTCAGACTGGCCTCATCGTGTTCTCTTTTTTCTCGGAATATTTATGCAAACAGAATAATTTAAGTTATCCCCATGTCTGTGAGAAAAGTTTTAGACAGAAGCAATTATCTCACAGAAGGCCCACAGTTCCCTTCTTAGCAAAGAACCAGGAATATTGCAATAGGTAAAAAGCGATAACATTACGCGTTGTTGTGACACCTTTCATATAAGAAATATCAAACTCAAACTTGCCATAAAGTTTACCCGAAACTAACTTTCCTACAGCCAAACTGGTTCAGTATAGCTCGAATAGTGACTAGCCTGTATTTATGTGTTTTCGGAGATACTGAATGCAACGAATGCAAGTGTGTTTACCAGGCGTACAACTAATATGGCAAGACTGAGGGCCTACAACGGGGAATAACAACATTTCAAAGTGCAAGGTTTTTGATTTAGAATTTTAGAATGTTTACATCTTTTTGGTTTTTCTAAGAAGAAATAAAGCATCTTAGGCTATTGTTAAGTGCTAAAATTACAGTGAGATCACCTTTAATGCATTCTGGTGCATTATTGTCATTTTGGAACTTTTACCACTGGTGCTCAAAGTATTTCGTTTGGGAAAGATAAATAGTCACTGAGCGCAAACCACCTACATTTTTTGGCACCTATTGCAGCGTGAGTTGTTAGGTTTTAAGTAAAAATGTGCCAGTCAGCTAAACGATGTATCCAGCTCTTTCCGATGTTGGATATACCACAGTGCAGAATAATATCATATAGGTATCCCACTTCAAATGCAAAATGCTTTATTTGTCAAAGGTGAGTTTTCGTCCGTAGGCCACTTTGTAAATAAGACTTTGAATAAAATAGCAACAGAGCTATTTATTTTGAGCCAAGTTAATATACCAGTACTGGTTTGTTAATATTAGCCATTTACAAGAAATATATTATAAATTGAATTGTATCTGGATATTTATGGATATTTTCTTGCAAAAAGGTGAGAGGTAAATTCTGAACCCTTTATTTCAAATATCTATTAACCTTTGAATAACATTTTAATTCACATTTTCTTCCAGGTAATTGTTAATAACTTATGGTCAACCAAATGAATCAAACCTGAACCGCTGCAAAGATTATAGCAGCGGCCGCAGGCTACTAAGCAGCATCAGATCTGTTGATCAAGTTCTTAACACTCATATCAAAACTAGCGGATAATAACGTACGCTTGAACGCACACGTTTTAGTGAGTTCAATTCAGGCAACGGTTTGCATTGCACAGCATTATGGGACAATCACAAAGTTAACAGGTTATTCTGTAAGGTTAATCAAGTGGTAGGCTAAGAGTTTTCAATAAGTACTTTATTACGGCACAACCTTCACATACTTAGGCCCTCAGCTTCACTCTCTCTGTAATAAAATTACTTTCAATTTAATAGTCGATAGGTATTCGCGGTTTTACTCATTTTAATCATCCTTCACGTCTATGAATAAAATATAAAATACTTCACTATATATACTGATTGGAATAAAATACTTACCTTAGAGATTGAAGACTTGTGTGTCTCAATCTTGACATTTATGTATATCAGCTCGCAATAACCGTGTGGCTCAATTTATGATACTAACACGTGAATAGACCGATAACAATGTTATTCGATTTAAACATACCGTCAAATGGAATACACAGAAGAAGTGTTATCAATGCCGCGACAATAGCCAGAATGATAAAATTCGATATGAAATGGCCAATCCAATGAACGCTGCTTTTGAGACCCATTATCTTCATGTACTCCTTGTAATAAATGCAAAAAGCATAATGCCGTAAATCATTGGTGACGAAGGTCCATCGGCTAGGGATAAAGATGGTCGGCGCAAGCGAAGGTCGTCGGGGTGAGAGGGACGTCGTAGGTTGGCGGAGATAGGATTTCGTCTATTGGTGAGAAGGGTAGGCCCCGGAGGTGAGTAAATTTTTTGAAACTTTTAGGAGCTTAAAATTATTTTCAATTTTTGTAAAATTTTCCAACATTGCTGCTAATTGACGATAAATTCTTCTTAATTTCCTATATTTTTTGCCAATTTCAGCCCAATTTTTGCCAAGTATCACCTTGTTTTTCAATACTTGTGCTACAATTTTTAAATGCCGTCGGGGAGTGGGTATATTTCGCTTGGGGTCCTACCCTTAGAGGAGTAACCAACACCATCCCCTATCGACGACGTAAATATAGTTAGGCTTAGTTAGATTGCTAATGTTACATCGATGTTTTCGTATGCTGATTATTAAGAAGCTGTAACATCGATATCAACTTAATAGTTCTATCAACGGTATAAATACTGGTGAACTATATGTATATGAAACTGTTACTGTATTATATATAATCTCAACATTAATGGTATATGTCATTTGCTCTGGTATTCAGCTTTCTAATCTGATGCTGCATAACAGCCATCGCTGCAACATTTCTGCACTGGCACTTGCGTAATGGCCATTATTACATATAATACGCTCTTTAGAAGAACATTTTATCAGTAACTGCATTTTCACTCAATTTTAGTCACTCAATTTTAGTGGGGGTCACGCCGTAGACAATATTTTTCGCAAACAGAGGTGTTTCCCTATGCAAGGAATACAACTTCGACATTAATACGTGGCTCTAAAAGTAAAATTTTCATAAATATCGCTTTGGAACACCAATTTTTTTAGATGTTTCGGACTATAGCGGATTTGCTTCGTGTTATTTTCCTGTTGAAATTTAATATTTAATTTCATTACTGAATATAATTGATTGTAGCAAAATTTCTTCGCTAGCAAATGTATTTAAGTTAAAATTGCGAAAACCCAACTGAGAGCATTTTAGCTTAAAAACTACCGTTATTTTAGAACGTCACATTTGATTTATTCATTAGATTGTTCAGAAGGTATTGTATTTCATTTATCTTTTAAATGATTATACATCAAGAAACCATTGAAATTACAAAATGTAAAAAAGGCGACTCCCAGATTACTGATTTTACTCATTTTGTATTACTTTACTTATTTTGTATTACTCTTATGGTTGCTTAGACGTTCGTAATATGTGAAAGAAATACTGCTTATTGGTGTTTATTTATTTACCGGCTTCCCGAATATGCTTCTGAGCAAAAACAGAAAATAAAACTATGCAAGATTGGTTGACTAAAGGTAAAATTTGGTGAAATTTAAGCCGATTTCGAGTAATATATTTTCTAACAGAAAGACATCGCAACAGTTTTTACTGCTTTAATGCAAAGAATATAAACATATTCTAATTCACTAACATAGAACGTTCCAGGGAAAAAGGGGATTTTTAAGTACAGTGTCCTGTTTGCTTGTAATTACTCGTACAATATTTGATATATACTCAGGCGTTATGAGCACTTCCATTTGGTGGTTTCTGACACTCACAATATGTAAAAAATTTTTCGGTAGGTCTACTAGTCGTAGACCATGAGTTTATTGTTCTAATTTGCATATCAGGTCGCTACAACATAACTAGGTTCAATATTTTAAATGCTTTAAGGTCATGGTGCAATTTTTCCCATTGTGAATTTTCATCGATCGCCGTTATAACGAAAAGCATGGTAGACCGATAGCGCCATTCGACGCAAAACATTGTTGAAGTGGAACTTTGGCCAGCGATAATATCGCTTAGCGGCGAAAATGTTAAATCACCGTATGACAAAAACGATAGACAATGTTAAAGCTTGATGATTGTTACAAGGACTGTATATGCTCATTATTTAACAGTACCTTAGCCATATATATATCTATTAGCCACGAAATGTCCACCCTCTCACGTATATATCCTCATTTAACGCGCATTGAAGTTATTATAAACTAGCACATCGCATCTACTTTGCGTTATCAATTCATATAATATATAATAACCACGCAAACATCAATACATTTTGCGTGCTTTATTCCACGCCTAATTTAAAAGCTTCATAGACACAGAGGAATTTACAACTAGAGTACCATAGTAAATCATTTGGTGCATTCCATTCAATTCCGCGCCGGCGTTTGAAATTTTGCATTAGAAAATTGGTAAAGTTACGTTAAACGAGTAATAATCTTGTTAACTAGCTGTTAAGTAGACTGTGCTGATATACAAAACTGCTGTCAAACTGTTTAATATACATACAAACAGAAGTAAGGCAAGAACCAAAAACGACGTTACAGCCTACCGACTGTGGCAGAAAGCCAAGACCAAAAACATACTTTCAATCGGTATTCTTTTTCAATGACAACATGTCGCGCAACATACAGCAAACTGACACACAGACTGACCATTAAAATCGGAGGCAAGTAAGACTGTATAATTGAGACAAACGGGTCTTCTTTATAATCCGGGTATGGAAAGCGGCGCAAACTCAATGCACCACCAATTTCATCAAATTCCTGTTCTGATAAATTGGTAAAGTGAGCTATAATACCATAGTCAATGGCTCGTTGTACGGTTAGAAATCCTTCTTTCCAATAACCTAAAATCAGCATGAAATTATGTAAATGTTCATTAGCTTCTAAAAGCATTTTTAATGAAAATCATGGGAAAACTTGTGTACGCAATTAGTAGCCCTTTAATTCTCAACATGTCATAGATAACGACTCATCGTATATTGTAAAACAAAGTTATTTGTGTATTGTTTTTTCGCACGCTTCGAGGACATCAAATGGTTCTGGAGGCAACCCAGAAATCGCGTATGCTGCTTGTGTAGCTGTTACAGTCACTGGAACAAAAGTTTGTTCAACGTTATACAAAACACAAATTTATTTACGTATGATTAGGTGTAATAAATAATATGCTTAAATGATCCTCCTAATATCTATCATTACATAGTATATATTAATATATATTTCAAAAAATACCTTTTGTCCCAGAAATCTCATCTTTTACGACAAGTTTTCGAAATGATGAACATTTCTTCACATTTAGTTGTAAATACATTGTGCAAGGGCTTGAAATTCTGATTTAGTAAATCAACACAACCGCAGATTTATTTCTTCTTCGAAAGAAAAAACTATAACCTATCCTACATCGGAAACATCAACGTTTGTACTGCAGAAATTGACACGTTTTGAGTATATATTGACATTTAGCCACAAAATAGAACTGTTTTTCTAGAATACATTCTGAAATTTAGTCCGACTGAACATTTTTCGAAATAAAAGTCTACATTTTCTATTTATAGTCTTGAGTATTGTGGTGAAGTTACAAAAATATTTGAATGATATGATTTGAATGAATCTAGTGATGTGCAATTTAGAATAAGTTTAAAGTTTAAATTAACACAATCTTTCTTTTAACCTGTAATATTTTGTTGAGAATATAATTAATTTTTTATACTCGAATGTGGTTTTTCGAAAATTTAACCTTACTTGCTTCGATTAACCACCATTTCGTAAATTGTTGTCCCAGTGGTCAAGTAAATGTGGATTGATTAAAATGCGAGTCTGGTACACTGGTAACTATTCTATTTAAGTGCTTGTTGTTGGGTTTCATAAGGAACTTCGCAAATCGAGCGAATAACAACACACGAACAAACCTACGCTACATGACAAACATAGCTAGTACATCCGCTGCTACAATAATGTAAACATTATGCACTAAAGGGTTAAGTGAATTTCATATATCGAAATTAAAAAATTGGATATCACCATGCGATCCTCAAGTTAATCAACGTTTTTCGAATTTGCCGAGACGAAATGTTTTGTCGTAACCTATTAATTTATTACATCAATTACAAATGCATATTTCTAGCATTTATATCCGAGCTTTACCATACATTTTCATCATTACAAAGTCCGCTATAAGTGAGGAGAAAATCTTGATATGAGTATCATAGGAAAAGAATTGAAATTTTAATCGTGAAACTACGCTAAGTTTAGGCTTAGTCTTAGGATTAGGCATAGGCTTAGGCTAAGCTATGGCTTAGACTTAGGGAGGAGAGACTTTGCATGAGCTCGTACTTCTTTATTTAACTGTGTGCTAAGATGTTGTTGTTTTACTGTTGGCGAGCTCACGTGTTTGTGCTGATCCATTCACCCATTATTTCAGCCGACTAAAACAAGATCAGCATTCCCATATGGTTGCAATTAACAACAATAAAAAATCTGTCGGTTTGCCGATTTAACGTCCAAAATCAGGGATTTTTACTACAGTCAGCCATCATCGAGGTTGCCAGGTTAATTACATGCTAAACAGTAATAGTTTGATTTTTTCAGTAACAGATTGCCACTTTATAGAGGTGCGAAAGTACCAGACGTTCAAGCTCAGCTCTTCCTGAATCATGTACGATTGGGCTCGGCTTGGCTCTTGTGATGGTGAGAACTGTTTGGTTCCATCCTTAAACATTTGTGTAATAATAGTCTGCGATTCCGAAAATCATATAATATGAAAACTGTCAAACTAATATGCGCGGCTGCGAAAATATACGTATGCAATATGCATATCTATTTGCGTTTATATATTTCGGAATCGACCAGAGGTAACCTCAGCTGTACTAACTGTTGGTATACTATTGCACTATACGTCGTTGTTATAAATTGTGTTCGATGTTTTATAAAAGTGCTTTTAAGGGTCGACCTCAAGTTTTGCAGATGATGCATTAGGTTCGGCACGACTCGGTTCTGTCAGACATTTCTTAGAACTTAGAAATTTCTCCTCCAATTCTAAAAATCTTAAGCCCTGGCTTCGCTCTACCAAGGTATGCTCGGCTCGGCTGGGCTCTAGACCCGAGCCGAATCAAACCAGCTTAGAATATAAATTCTCTCCTCGAATACTTAATACGTTTTTAATTCTAGACTTTACAACAATTTTAACATGCATTTATTTCTGCTATCGTGTAGTAGGCACAATTTCAAATCAACCTGAAAATATACGCCGACACCAGGAGTTACCTGGGTGTCCACCAAAGGTTGATTGACCACTACGCGGTCCGCTTGGAGAAGAATACGAAAATGTCAAGTCCGTATCCCAAGAGCGGTCAATGGTGTTTGAAAATTCTTTCTCATCATTGCCCAAGTCGTCGTTATTCACGTAAGGATTCCGACCAGTGTTTGAAAATCTAATGCTGTATTCAACGACAGAAACATTTTTGCCCGATACAAAGTCTGGATTGTTGAAATATATACCACCTACAATGTTAAAACGTTATTAAACCTAAAATATTTCGTTAAGTGGATATAATAGCAAGTGTTTATATCTAATCTGGGCAGTTAAAATTTGGTCCGAATCACGGGATTTAATTTATCTCGAGGCATGATTTTCCATTATTATTTCGGTTAGCCGGTCAAAGTGGTCACTGTTCATCAATTCGCTATATATTATCGTGTTATCCAATCTCACATTAAACAATATGTCCTATGTCTACTGATGACAAATATTTGTAATGTAATAATTAATTCATCTGCCATAATTTTTTAAGAAATAACATAATAGTAATCCAAAAGCTAGCACAATAAGGTTTGCGACAGCCGTAATGGCAATCAAAAACTGAAACTCGAAACCTAGACAATGGCTAAGCAAAACATATCACAACTGGAACATCAAACTGTAGACTAGTGAAGCTCGCTTGCGAGCTAGAATTCGAGTGGTGAGAACAATCCCCCGAACTCTGTTGTAGAATAGCACACACAAACAAAGCCTACACACAGTATGCAGGTGCAGCATTATATAAACCGTGAGTGATGAGTCATAGTTACGCCCGCCTCTTTTGATAATCAACGTATGCAGTAGACAAAACATCATACAACGAGTACAAAAACAATGAACTAATAATTTAATAATTCAAAAAACCCTAAATTGAACGTGAAAATAACGTTAAAGAATTCAAACCGACACATGAGAAAAATCTCATTTTCCATACCAAGTATGAAGCAGAAGTGTGAAAAATATTTGCCACACAATATTTTTGACACTTGCAATCAAATTGTTGGCCCAGAAAACCCCATATCCTGCACTAAAACCAACAATAAGCACACATTTAGGTGCATTTCCCACGACTTTTCACCAAATATGAAATTTGGCGCCAACTATAAGCTTATAGACTCCAGATGGGGAAGTAGTTGAAAAACTTGTTATATATCATTGGAAAGCCCTGCTACATGGAATAGGGCTATTAGTTTGCGGATACCTGGTTTACTTATTGAGAAAAGTCGCAAAAACTGGAGGGGGTGCCCGAAAAATGGGCCAAAATGACGTCATTTTGCCCCACAACATTTCCCACGGGAAAAAATTCAAAAATCGGGCTCCGTCACTACACCCAAATCATTAACTACTACCATTGCGGTTAGAATGAGCTATGTTGCATCAAAATCGGCCCATGTCGTGCATGATTTAGCGATACCCGGATTCCGTAAAATGCAGCAATACATGTAATTTACTACACCAACTTTACATAGTTTCGACGTTTCCCATTTTAAGCAGAATTACGTCTGTTTCGAGTGTAGTCGCGTCCTTACCTATCGAAAACTCATGATGGCCTGACGTTTACAAAATTTTTGGACTTTTGGACTCGGTTGCAAAGTTTTTATTTATCTCTGAAAAACAACGCATTTTGCCTGAACTAACCGCTTGAAAAACACTACAAACCGATCACTTAATATTATATTAGCTTTAATACTCAGATCAAACTGATCAGATATTTTTTGCAGATATATTTTCTCAACAATAAAATCCTAATACTTTTATCCATATACACTCAAAACTCTTTGCTTTATTGAGAAGAATAAAGGATACCAGTTTATAAAACCAACTAATTTTAATGTGAATGGTGCAATCCCTCGCGGATTTCAAATCTTCACGATGACTGTGTAGCAGCGTATTTTCGCAGTCCACCAATATTTAAAGATCCGTTAATATACTCAATGACTTGTGAAGCCGGTAAGGACTTTATATCAGGAATAGCGTAGCAGTGAATGTATCCGTTGATATCAAGTACAGTAGCTTTCGCCGATCCGACCTACAACACTCCGCGTTGATGTGCCTTACCGTATTGCATTAGCGACAAACCATGAAGTTCTTAAACTTCTTCTAAAGCAACAATAATTTATATTAAAACTACATAATTCGAATAATGTAGTGCAGCGGTTTATGCACAACTGACGCCTCAACTGATAAAACACCAAAAAAACTGTTGGAAGAATTTCAACCGCGTCACACAATTGAAAATTACATGTCGATAAACATACCGAAATAATAATTGGCTTGATCGATTGGAATAATTTTGTCATTATCAATTTTTGCTACACCGCAAAAATCTATTTGTGGCGATTTTCCGCTGCGGTTTACCAAAAATTCAGACATAAAGTCGACCATTTCTAATTCAGTGTCAAATCCTGAAAAAACAGCGAAACATTGTAAAACAGGCTTACGATGAATTACATTTGCTTTATAATTCATTTCACGCATGGCCCTAATTTTGTACAAAGGTATTTACAACAGTAAAACAGTTCCATCTGTATATTTACAAAAAGTGACGAAGCCAAACTATTAAATAATGCTTGGCCTATATAAAAAACTTATAAATAACTGTTATTACTAACTGAGCCCATATTTCCTTAAGGTGTTTATCGTTTTCGCGGGGATGTTTATGTTGTTTTGTTTATTCGATAGCATTGGACACACATTTGGTTTATATATTTTACTTCTCCGATGACTTGTTTTCCCAATTTTCAATCTTAACAATTTCCCATTTTCTCAAATTTATTATTTTACGTACCTTCCCATTTTTCAATCCGACTGCCAACATTTTCGTGGTCTGGCAAACTGTAAATTCATAAAATTTAAAATCGAAAATCGGGCAAGCAGTAAGTTGGGTGAATGAAAATTTGTCAACTGTCCATTTTCCCAAGTACTTGGGTAATAGAAAATAGAAAATCGACAAAATGGTTGATTCGGGTAACCGGAAGTTCCTCAAACTCTTATTTTCCATTTTAGAAATTTTCTAAACTTGCTTTTTTATTTCTCGCTTTTTAATTTTCTGTTTTCCTTTCTTCCCGTTCTCCCAATTGCTGGTTCCCCTATTTTACCTAATTCCGATTGTCCCAACTCCTCGTTTTCCCAACTTCCATTTTTTCTATTTCCTGCAACTTCCAATCACCCATTCCCTCTGATGATATCGTACTTTACCACTTTGCATATTTCCCGTTTTACAATTTTCTTATTTCCAAATTTCCTGCTTTCGTATTTTCTCATTTTCAAATTGCGCCAATTTTCGTTTGCGCATTTTCCGGTTTCGCCATCTTCCTGTTTTCCCAATATCTCATTTCCTCGTTCCTCATTTATCCGTTTGCTCTTTTACCCATTTTTACAAAATTTTATTTTCTTAAGTTCCCAATTTCCTGCTTTTTAAAGTTCACGTTTTGCAATTTCAAATTTTACAGCTTTCCTAAATGCGCACTGCCCCGCTTTACATTTCGCGATTACACATGTTCTGGATTTGCAGCATATCTGCAATTTCACGTTTCTCAATTTTCCCATAACACTTTCCAATTTTTCATTTTCGCATTTTAACGGTAACCGTATTTCCGTTTTCCGACTCTCCAATCTACTACTTTCACAATTTTCCGGTTTTCTAATGTCTGATTTCCAATTCCATGTTTTTTCCCAATTTTTTTACCAATTCCTGAAATCTACCCAATTTTCTCTCTTACCAATTTCCCATTTTCCTAATTTCCATATGATTCCCGATGGAAATTTCTAATTGCAACCGAGTCTGTATTTCATACCATAGCTAAACTGTGGTTTTCAGAGACATTATTTAAGTGGAAATTTCTGAAACCGTATAGATATTTCACTGCTGCAGTAGGTGTACCTTGTGTTGACGTCGCAAACTGAAAAAGAACTGTCCCATATATACACCGTCTGCACCGTTTGCCAATAATTAGCACTTCAGTTAATCAGTGTCTCTGCAATCAAGCCTAAAGAAATAATATATTAGAAATTGCAAGGATGTTCGAATGGGAAACCCAGATTTTTCTGCGTTCACGACGTTACATACAGTGTAGCAGCCTAAAGCCACAGAGACATTATTTAAGCAGAACTTTACGAAGTTTCTTCGTGGCATTCATGTTGAACATTCCTCTGGTAAAGTACACATTGTCTTAATGTCGAAACATAAACCTAAGTTGTCCATTTGTCGTTATTAAACAAACAACTTGTAGTCCATTTGATAAGTAGTGCTGTCGCAATATAGCTGTAAATATATTAAAATAGGAATTGACACTCTTATTTTGGCAACTCGTTTGGAGTAAACTGGACACTTATACAGAAGATACAACCACAGTTAATGACTTTGTAAAAGAAAATTCGTTAAGCCAAATAAACAAAACATTTTTGACATGTCAAACCAAATTGTGATAATAGGCAATTAATTCTTCCTGCTACTATTGAGCTTAGTTTGGTATGCAATGCGAAAGCCAGAATTATCCGCTTCGAGGCAGTTATCGCTTCCAAGTACTAAACAATAGCACTTCACTGATAGTATCAATACTTTAGTTTTGCTAAAGGGGTTTTAAATAGCTTTTACGAAAATACTACCGGTTTTTGATACGACTTTTGTTTAGGATACAATTTTAGAGGTGTAATGATGTCTCATGATATACACAGAAAATGCTTATGCATTAATATATTTAGAGTAGCGTTGTACTTAACAAAAGTGTAGAGTAATTATGCTTGATTTTAAGCATAACGATGTGTATTGCAAACTTTAAGCAAGTTTGACGCTTAATATTAAGTTTTACTAATGCTAAGTAACATTTATACATAATTATGCTACAAACAAATCTAAAAATATATTTAATAGTTAGCAATATTGCTTTTAGGTTTTTGAGCGTAACTTTATTGAACATTAAGCTAAATTGGTGTTAAACATTTTAGGGCTTCATTAAGCATAAATATGCTAAATAATTAGCATAGTTATACTAGAACAGTAGCATAGGTCCCTACTTCATGTGTAGTAAGCCTTAAGGACTGCAAGATATTTAGTACAATTTAGTATGAGCAAGTACATTTAGTACAACAGTACATTTAGTACAACAATACTATGCTTAAAAATACGACATTGCTAATATTCAGTATCGACATTTTGAGTAAAGTTACGGGCTTTGTAACCAATACAAATTAATTGTGTCATTGAAGATACAACTCAACATAAATGCAATACAAACACGCACATTGCATAACTGTGCTAACAATTGAGAGTACACATCATTCGTTTCTCACTCTCTCATTGTAGAACAAGAGAAAATTCGTATAAATTATTTGTTAACTGCGTAATATTAGACATTCGTAAAACCTTTTTAGCTGAAAGAATAATTTCGATTTGGAGTTACTTGGAATAGTCTACGTTTAAGAATTCAACATTTTCCTCAATTTTGCTAAAACATTTTTGTCGATTTGGGATAAATTTTTCCAAATTTACCTTATTTATGTATTATAGGCAATTTCACCCCAATTTTTAGCGATTTCCGCCAGATTTTCGCTGATCATTTTGTATAATTTTTCTGTGCGGTTTTGGTGCGCGGCGATGATGCGGAGCCTTCGGGGATATTCGGCTGGGATTGAGGAGACGGACCCTTAGGCGGAGTAACTTTCTACCCACTTATCGACACCTATAAGCTAATTGAATTTACTACACATATGAATCGATTGGGGGATTTTATATATAAATAATTTTTCGCTATTTTCCAATTCTTGGATATTGGCTGTAGTGTTATAAGTAATACAAGTGCAACACAGCCAAAGAATCTTCTGAGCCAAAATTCTTTAAAGTTTGATTTATGGACCATCTCCATTATTGTGGATCTTTGAAAGGCTATAAGTGACAATAACACAAGATTTTTCTCATCCAAGTAGCTTCTAGTGCCATTTGCAAACATTTCAAAAAATTACGTTGCGAAATGTTGAACATTACATTTTCCACTTTAGAAAATGCAATTGGAGCTTAAATACGTCATACAAATTTTATACGGTCACGGTGTACAACGTGCCATCAGTTCACGTGGATAGTGTAACCGAAACACAATACTAACACCACACAATACTGGACAGTGTACTCACCGACCACAGTTGAGCCCAGTACTATGGTATCGGAGTGGCTTTTATCATATTTGCGGTAGAGCCAGGACTATTTGGTATGAAGCCAGTAGTTCTTAACAACTAAGACCTTACAACATGAATCCCGCGTTCGCTTATTTGACGAATAAATATAAAGCACCCAATGCACTTACCTTGAACCTCAGCTGAAATGTCAGCTAGTTTGAAATATATTGGAGTTGGCAATTTTTGACCGGTAATCGGGTTTACCTTTGTGCACTGACCCAACGGAAAGCCACCCAAACGTTTTTTCGCCAGTTGCATTATTGCGTCCGTTATATTACTGCGAGGGGCGTAAGCTAATCTGCTCGGAAAAAAACATGCCGAATACGCAAAAAAGCCATTGTGACTCCAGTCGGTTATCGATTGCCTAACACCACCGTCATTGTATAATCGGCCAGTAACCGGAAACGGAATATAATCATAGCGTGTGTGATACTTCTCGCTCACAATCTAAAATTTAGCAGATAACTTTTGTGTAGATAACGCATTTGCGTTGGAAATTAATGAAAATATAACAACTGTTCATGATAAGTTTTATGAGCTGTAAGTGTTTATAAATAACACTCGAGCTTATTATAAATGCGTGAATTTTGTCAAAACTTGATCCAAAACATTTCTAATTAAGTTGATTTTAAAAACATCTACCCAGCCATTTTAGAGTAATATTCAAATTTTGTGAGCTGCAACTTGGTCAATTCCAGCTGTTGCCTATAATTTTTAAAACATAATTGTTTAAATCTACATAAACCTGCGTATTCGTTGTTTAGTCCTTATTGGCTAGCCGTAAGTTTAAGTATCTTTGGAGCTGCGGATCTGGGCCACTCAAAGGGTGGGGCAAAACCGAAATCAATTCTAGGGTTCCATTATTTCGCGTGATTGTGAGTTAGGAAATGTTACGATTTCAAGCAGCATTCCGCGGAAATTTACCGTTTAAAGCGTTATGTGTATATAGCATATATAAATTTCAACAATCTACCAAAACAAAGCGACGTGCTACTACATTAAGGTAACATGGACAGACTGAGTTCGTGCAGGATAATAAAAGTGAGTACCTAAATGCGCAATAAACTGGCTGTCGAAAATTCTTGGTGCAAAAAGTCTCACTCCACAAGTACAGCACATAGTTTGGCTGTATTATTACACTGAGCCACGTCTTCAGTCATAATTTTGGTCAGGGATGAGTTTGTTTCGGATAACCCAGCTAGTCTAGTTGAAGCAAATGAAAAGTTTACCATGCCGAACCTGGCATAAAGTTCTCTTTTGGTGTGTTTTGGCTCTCAGACAGGCTGTTTTAGAATATTCAAATATTTTCCTCGCGCTTTATATTTTATGTGCAAATAATAGCTAGTTTGAATGCAGTTATAGTAATGATCACATAACAGCATGTAAAAAATCGAAAAATGACCTAATTACGCAATATAAGTGATATATTATAACTAACAAGCTACACTGTCACAATGCAATTCGTCCGTAGTTGATAGTGGGCACTGCACTGTACACAGCACTAATACTCGCAGTAGTTACGTAGTTTGAAGGTTATCATTTGAATTAAATATTGTCTTTGGGCGTTACGATAACTGGTTTCAATCGCACTCTAGAAATAAAATCTATATACCACCACACATAGTCCAACAGTAGCTGTATCAGTGCGTAAATGTTTCAGGTGAATGTCCCTGGTACGCCGGGGTTTTGATAATTGTTCTGTCTAGTGTTATATTCATTTCGAAACTGTTTTATTAAATTTACCTGAAGTTAACGTCAAAATTAACCTTAGTAAAAGTTTTAAGCTGTCATCAAACTTTTGCGCTTAGTGCTATCAAGCGAGAAAATAGCTAAATCTTCCGCTTTGCCTAGGTTTGCACCAATATGGAATGTTCGTCATGCACCGTTTTAAATTTCTGATCACCAAGCGACCGTATGTGTGAATATTTGGTCTTGCTTAAGTTTGCTCAAATATTAGTCGTTTCTTCGTCACCATTTTAAATTGGTGACCGGTCTGCAGCGATCAGATTTAAAAATTTCTGCGCTAAGCTGTGGACCACTGTTGATCGTTTCAAAATATATTACGCAGGTTATGAGAAAATAAAAACAATGTCTCATCCTACCACCTGTGACAAAAATAATTTTATATTTCACTTCTAAGAACATGTTTGCTTCCCGTACTGAATTAGATACATATACCGACTTTTGGATAAAATTTGCATCCACGCTCGCAGGGGATAATTATGTCCAATGAGGCGTTGGACAACCCCTTCAATGCTATGTGCCGATCCCCCACCAATCCCCGGAGCAGAACTCATCGCCGTTTCCCCGCACGGGCACCGCAGGCGCCGCTAACACCCCGGGCCCGGTCATCCTCTTTAGGACCTTGATCATTCCGCATGTATGATCATTTAGGTGTTTCACGCATAACATGGCAAATACTCATTTTGGTGGACTATAACAAAAGTGACCTTTTGGTCCGCTTTTTGACGAAGTCGGTTGTGAACACATGCTGCTGCTATACAGGATATATTTTGTGCTTTCTCGGTAATGATTGCTGCTCAACCTAAAGCAACGCATACAATAATCACATGGATGAGGACCACATGCCACATCGTGTTGCAAATACAAAAGGCTAACTTTGAGTTTCGAGCAACAATGTCGCTCCTAATGAAGGTGACATACATAAACAGGAAGCTTTGGCTGTTTGGAAAATAATGTTTTGAACCCCAGTGAAGAAATTGTCAATGCTTTTATCAAGAATGAAACACTGCCGACAATGAAAAATCCTGAGCAAAACTAACGTGACGTATGACAACCATTACAGAGCTGAAGAGTATAGGCAGCACAATCTCCAGCGTTGTCCATATCCAATTTCGACGTTGTATTGTAAAATTCTTCCACAAAACAAGTACTAGCTGTTGAAGTCGCATACGAACGCTGCTAGATACTGTCATCCTGAGAGATATATTCAAACGACTGAAGCGGACTGTAAATGAAAATTATGTCCTACGTTTAATGCTATATTTTAAACCCGTATTAAAGAGTTAAAACAGTGAAACCCAAAAACGAGTTTGTTACATGCAATCCAAATACATATTATTCTATTAATGTTATTTTATATTATTAAAATTAATATATTTATCGAAAACGTCTACAAGTATATATACGATATCGTTATTCCCGACATAGATGTAGACCGCTTCAATGATATGACATGTCCCTAAATAATTTGCATCACAGAACGTATTTCTTTGCCAATAGTATATGCTTGTTAACCTGCTCAAAGCCGTAAAGTCATACTGCAAACGAAAACTGATACATTCTTCACGGAGTAAAAATTATAATATCGTGATTTTGCAAAATGCATCAGGTATATAATTGCAAAATGGTAGTTTCCAAAAATTTTGATGCAAAGTAAAATAAGGGTAATAACTACATGTCAGTGGCTGTTATAACACTTTGCGTTAGTACAGTAACCAAGTAACAGGATAATCTATGATATTGTAAAATAATTTTGTTTAGCAATGAAAAGTAAATTTTAACGTTTTCTCGTGTGATAGAAGGTTTCTATTAAAGAAGTTGTTAGTATTATGCAATAAACGTTATAAAGCACAGTAAGTATAATATACAAAAAAAATTGTATATCTCCGTGGAGAGTATTGTCTAAAAATAAGACACCCTATAAATAATTAATGGTTGTAATTACCTACTGGGAAAACCCGATGGTGATTACTTGTTCTCATTCTGTATTTTTGTTTCCTTTGTGAACGTTAAAAACTAGTATTATTCTAACATTAAAATGCCATGTTTAGACACTAAACTTCGGGCCAATGTACCCTTTAGGGGCGGAAGTGAAATACATGATATGCCGTTCTCGACATACTAAGCTTAAGCCTTAGTCTTAGCCTAAGCTAAGGTACCTATATGAGTAATGTACTAACCCTAAGCCTAAGTCGGGGGACTGTCGCGCCCCGAACCCCCGCTCTAAGCTGTTCTTTTTTCAAACGTTATAACGTCCGGCCCCTAAAGGTGATATGGGCCAAACTTTGAAACGGAATTTAAGGTAGAATCTTATTATTATTGTGAAGCTCGTTGGATGAAAACAAATTTTTTGGAAAAGGCTGTTCCTGCTGCCATGAACTCACAATTTGTTAATAGACAACGCCATTGCCGGTATTGTTTAGAAATTCGAAAACGATGTATGCCTTTGTAGGAAGTTGGAAATGGTACCATTTAAACGAGATCGCATAGTCAATGTATGTTTTGAGAAAAACCCCTGAAAATTGATAGTTAATTCAATGTCCATTTCGGTTCAAACAGGATCTGGATGTAATCGCGTAGGTCTAGTATTACAAAAATATATGTCGCTCACATTATTGCATAAGTTCCGCTCTTTTGACTTACTTTATTTAAAACTTAAAATTTGAAACATTTTGTTCCAGCATAAACTCTGGCACATTGTTTGTAAATTATTTAAAATAAATTTTAATAAATGTACTGGAGTTTCCACAGGCATGTTACTATGCGTTTAGCTGTTAAAACATTTCAGCCATGAACCTAAAGTGATTATAACTTATTTTATAATTTAATTCCAGAATTTTGCATATCTTGCATGCAGTTTGTTGCAGGAGCAGCCAGTAAATTAGCGTATATATAGCTTAATTAGAATTGCTTGTATGACATGTGCACAAATATGTTATGGAAATTAAGTTCGATTTCTACATTCATCTTATCTCACTCAAATTTTTGTGGAAATTCTCTCCAAAAATATTGAAGCCAATCACTACATTATAAATTTACCCTGGTCGGTTGCGGCCAAAATTTAAAATTTCAACTTTAGACTATTGAAAACACAATTGCACACCATATAGATATTGCAACAGTCAGGCGAGACGATTCAACATATCCCCCCACAGCTTCGGTAACTATGGAAATATTTCATGCAACTATCTGTAAGATGAAGGCAATGCAAACAGCAAGTTTTGGCTTTGAAATTTTCACCTACAATGATACTTCACTGCTTTTCGATTTACAGTTAAAACACACTCAAGTTAACCTAATTGTCCCATTGTATGATTGTATGTATTATAACCGTTAGCGCAGAAATAAAATAACCACTAGGCGATCTGTCAAAATTGTTCGAAACCAACATAATCTAAGTCGTGTACTTTTAAAATTTTGGTTTCATTACAACGCAGCACAGTTCATTTAGCGAATTTTTCTGGGAATATAAAAGTCCAGATATTGACACGTAAACCTACTTATTTTCACCATAAAACTGCGAGCATTACTTCGAAGCTCTTTAAGCTGGTGGTTGGTGGTTAGGTACGGAGAGTACCGTCTATTTTATCTGCACGATGATAGTTATGATTATCATCACAAACTGGAGGCTTGTATTTTTTTAAATTAGTAAAATTATTTTTATTTTACCTATTGAAACATTAATAATTTGCTAATTGCATTATTAGTGTTGAAAACCGTGTGTCCATATGCAACCAAATATTCTAGATAATTAATTTAAAAAGTGCTAGTTGCACTAGTTCATCAAAAACAAGTAAGGAAATACGAGAAATAATATGGCACAACGCCCTGCAGTTAATATGTAAGGATTTAACAAACTTATTTGGTTTCCGTATCGTCAGCAAAATAAAACAAATTATATACGTATATGTGTTCATATTCAAAGGGTGTGTTCGTATGAAAGTAAATTCGGAACTTTGAGAATATAATGCTGCCACATTATGATCTGATCTGATAACAGCAGTATAAAACTGTGCAACAAGCAGGAAAACAAGTTTCGTGTCATATCTTTTGCATCCATTGTAAGTAATAATCAGCTTTATTATTTAAAACAAACATAAACTGGATTTTTTTAAATCAGTCTTTATGTTAGCAGCAGACATAGGGACCGGAGAACGAAGACGAATCAGACTTTGATGGACCAACATTTGCCATGACGAATTCATGCCGTACAAGTTGCCCATAGGTAGTTACCTCCTAAGTGGCGGACCCATTAAATTTACATCCACCGTATTCTGCGCGCGGAAAATTTCAGCAATTATGAGGAAAACCACAAATTTTACGGCAAAACTAGGCAAATTTGGATAGAATGGGTAAAATCTTTGGTTAGCCTCCTGAAAACCCCCTCGCTGACACCATCTCCCCTTTTAATCCAACACACCTTTGACAATCATTATATATATGTTACATTCACATGCTTTATACGCTGATCTGATCTATACTCTGCTTACGTTATGACCCTCAAAGCGGAAATTTCATGTGCACGCTATGTTGCGTAGCGGTACAGGTACCTACGCACTAAGAGGAAAATTCAGAAACACTACTGGAACACATAAATTTCATTAAATTATGGCGAAAATCTTTCAAATTGAGCCAAAAGTCGAGGATGCTACGAAATTGTTTATTTTACGAGTGTAAAGGCACTAAGGTAAAATTTAGCCAAAGGGCCATAATATTACAGTTTTACAGAAAACATAAGGAAATTTCATGAAAACGTAAAACGATACCAGTTTACGGATACTTAACGGTGCTAATAGGCCACCGGTATCGGATCAGGATTTTTATCATAGAATAGCTCACAAATCAGGAAATCCATCAAAATTGGAATAAATTGTTGAAATATGCCAGTTTGTGTTAATTGTTGACTATAGAATCTATTTGTTACCTAACGTCCTTTTTTGGAGTAATGAAATTTTAGCGTGTATAACGTAAGTAGCTTTTCGAATAGAGCCAGTCAATACAGGAAAGCCGTGAGTGGGGAAT
This sequence comes from Trileptium ribeirensis, assembly GCA_030248225.1. NCBI lineage: Eukaryota > Metazoa > Nematoda > Enoplea > Enoplida > Thoracostomopsidae > Trileptium > Trileptium ribeirensis. Next base: position 80,964 of record JASANE010008278.1, on the reverse strand, counting down.
CTGAATGTGAGTTTATCTTTGAACTCTGATGTTCAATGCTGAGGAACAGCTTCTCCATTTGCAGAAACTGAAGCTAACCTAACTTTTGATTTATGTATGCAGTATTTATATAGGGCACATTTTATGTGTATATATTTCTTTCTCTGTCCTTGTACAGTAAGAACTGGTGTCTGAATCATTTTCTTGGAACTCTTTGGCAATATGGGTTGTCGCAAAATCTGTAAGTACAGAGCAACAAAGTACATCTAACTTTGTTGTTATAGCGGGATGATTTAGTCAAGTTAATTTGATAGCCAGAAGCTTGTTGATACAGGCATTGTACCGAGGTGGACAAATTTGCAAATCACGGTCCAATGTACTGGCAAGCAGGGACCCTTGGCGGTCATCCATCAATATTGGTATAACAGTTCTACCAAACTAGCAAGTACTATAAACATCTAGTAGCACTGCTTGCACAAAGTTTACGTTGTACAAAATATTGTACTTGTAAGATATGAAGAAAAGGATTTTCTGAACTTACAAAAAGGAAAGGGCCATCATTAATACATTTACGGATTCACTCAGTCATTAGCCAGCTAAGAACCGAGCAGAATGTTGGGCACTACCAGGAATTTCAACTTGGGTTGGAAATTGCTTCGCGTCACGGCTTGGAGAATAAACGCACAACCCACCTTCCTTAACAATTTCATTAGCGAAGCGCCGAAATTATATCATAGCTAGACTAATTGTTATATATATAATCAAAATTCTAAAACCAAGGTGCCCAACCCATAGTCATAGGGTAAATTAGACAATATTGGCTCAAGTTTGTAAACAAATAGCAAACGGCAACGTGACAGTCCAAAGGTAACAATGTTTTGTCGTAAGCCAAATTTTTGGGCTTATGTCGTAGTCAGTGATATTGTGCAGTACCTGTATATTATACAAAGGGTTGGTGAATTTGATAGAAACAGGTGGATGTTTGCATGTAAATATACAGCTCAGCGGCCTTTGATTATCTGTGATATCCGGACGCCCTAAGTCAAACTCATGACTGTTCCCTAGCAGGCTTTGTTGAAACGTGGCCGTTTCGATCTGTAGCCGTGGACCGAACGTGCAGGAATAGGAATCGACCGTATTTCCAGCTATTTAGCGGATTTTAAGTAAAAATTCGACATGAAACCCTCCCCTGAGCTATCTTCTAAGAGGAGGTCATGGTAACCAAACCTTGAAGAGGAACCCCTTTTTCTACTAATATCTAAAATACCTGAAAATAGTACATAATACTTTGTTTGGTCGAACATAGCTTCGTGTAGATCGTCATTAATTCTCTTTCCGAAAGATCCGTGATGACATTTTTGCAATCTGTTCCTAAAGCTTTACCAGAGAACAATTATGTGTGATCTCGCCATCTTACTTTTGACTGTTAGAAAATGTTCTTGAAACTACAAATATGTTGGTTGTCAAGTTGTTATTTTAAGCTTCGCTATAAACTTAGAAAGCTAGAAAAACCATTTTCTTAAGGATTAAGATTTCTGCAAAGTCTTAATCTAATGAAACATTTACTTTATATATAAAACTTATTTCAATATTCAAAAATTGCTGAAGCTGCAGAGTCTACCTTGGTTGTGATACATGCATATTACCAAAATCACTCTTTAAATGGGAAACTAAAGGAACAAGATGCCTTTTCATAAAGATACTGTTCCTTGGGATGTTCAAATAGACAGATTTCTACTTTCCAAAGGGAAAATAGTTAGGAGAGGTATATCCTGTCCAATTTATTCACGCAAACAGGAACACCTTCCCTAGGAAAATCCGTCAAATGCTCGATTTTCGTCGGCGAGGCAGCAGCAAACACATGCTGTTCAGAGTGTACATACACGGACATGGCTGGCGTTTGCATATCCCAGTTGTCATGATGACCAGAAAAGTAGGACAATCTTCAGGTTTGCAGGGTTAACGTCAGCTGTACGCCGCGGTTGGTGTCACGATAAATCATGTGCTGCCCCATCTATGTTTTTCTACTGCTCGCTTAGACTCAGCCCATATTCCTGGAATACAAAAGTCACCCCACACCCATGTTATTCACCACCAAACTAATACTCCACTTATTTCAGGCTATATTTCCAGCTTTCGACAACAATATCGATGTTCCTGGTAGGGCACGATCATAGCGACTGTGTTGGATTGCAAAGTAATTGGGAAGACACTACATGATACTGTAATTGTTCGGTTTGCCGATAGATATTAACAATGTATGAATCTGTATAATAACCAACTAGCTTCAAATGAAATTGAGCATCCAGACTTCGAATTGCAAGACTTTTTCGTCTGGGTTGCCAATGGTCACTCCTTGGTACCAAAAATTTTCGAAAAAATTCCCATTTGAACTGCATTGCTGAGCTGAGCGAAATGACGCCAAATTTAGTTAAATCAGTCTACGGGTTCCTTCCATTCATGGGAAATCTCAGCTTAAACCCGAAAAAATCGTTAGCACAGGAACCGATTTCGCCGATTTTGACACCATTCCACTCAGCCTCACTAGTGCGTTCGAACGTTATACAAATTTATACATTTACAAAGAATTTTGTTTTCGAAAATTTTGGGAACCAAAGGGGAGGTACAACTGGGAACTCAAGAAATAGAAACTCTTGTCATAAATATGAAGACCAATATGACCGACATGGATATTTACCAAATCGCCTCATCTAGCGGAGTCGAAAGATACCACAATTTTTGCTCTATCGTCAAAACTGACCAATTTCGGGTTGGGGTATTCTAGGAACGGCCCGACAAACGTGCTGTATTATTGATGTACCGCATATCTACGCGTGGTGAAAAAATCACAGCGTATGATACAAATCGTCGTATCATGGTGCGGCATAAAATACGAATCATATTTTCTGAGTCAAGAAAATACCGTCGACCTGTAAAATTTGGAATCTAGTGTTTCTAGAGTGTACTGGGTACGTGGAATCTTGTTCTGCACCACCGCACTATCACTGCTTGCGATATTATAATACAGTGTTTACACTAAAACTCGAGCAGCGACGTCACACCGTGCTTTGATAGGGTTGGGGAACTGCTGCTTTTGAAGTCAAACGGCTGGCCGGTGAAAAGTTCGGATTTGCGGCAGTTAAAACGGCCGAAAAATTGTCAACAGCCGGCCGAAGCCTTTCACGGCCGGTAACACTGGCCGTGAAATTGTATGCATCTGGAGCTACTACACTAGCTCAAACGGCCTTTTGACTCTGTCTATTGCTCTCCGGGATACGTCAGATACAAAAAATCTCTGAGGTTTCTAGTATAATTTTATAGTTGTACCTACATTAAATATGAATATTATTGATCACTTATGTTTTTGAAAATAGCTAAACACAGTTTCATATATTAAATATACACTGTCTAGGATCATCTGGGCTAGTCAAGTCATATTACTTTTTTCTTGTATGCTCGGTATGCGAATATCTTTTATCGTGGACTTCACCAAGTATTCGTTTGGTATACAAAGAACCAGTTCTGGTGTTATTTTCACAAAAACAGTGATCTACTACATGTATAAATTTTTCCAAAACGTAAGGAAATACTCCACTCGACAAAAATTCTAGCTCAGCTCGTGCTTGAGCAGAATTTATAAGCTCTAGTTTTGTGGTCTAGGCATTGTACCATGTTTGTAAATAATTTTCCACATTTTGCACATGAAATAAACTTAGCTTAGTTTCTGCGATCTCGTACAGAACCATATCAATTCGACTGCTCGATATTGATAAACACTTCGGTCTAACAACAAAATGAAATACCCATTTCGGCTAAGTTTATGACATTTTTTTCGGTTTTGGGCTCTGTTTGGCGCCCAAAAAGTTCCAAAACAGATCGGGTGTTTTCCGTTTAATATACATTCCCAACTGAAAAACAGTCAATTTTGTTTTCACAGCGGAAATTTTGGCACCGTTTGACTCAGTGGGGGTTCAGGAAGTGTAAATATCGGCAATATCAAAGACAGATTTTTCTCGTTTTCTTTGCGGTACCATTGTTTATAAAGCCGAAGCCTAAGTAGTCATGAACCCTCTCTGGTCGTCCATGCGTTTCAAAAGTTATAAAAATTATACCTTCATGCAGAAAAATTTTTGCACCAAGGATAGCCAAAAAACTTTTGTCCTGAAAATGGCCGATATGAACATTTTCTGAAGGTAAATATTACCAAAATTTCAGCGAAACAATTCACGGGTTGAGGAGTTATTTCCACTTACATGAAATCTTAAAAATAAGGCTAAGCCTTTGCTTAAGCTCTGGTTCATTAATCTGTGAAAAAGCGTTTTTAGAAAATAGGTCAAAATTTTTATTATTTATAAGAAGCGCTGCTCAAATTTAAAGATCTTCATTTTTGGTAAAGGCTTAACAGTCGCTGAAATTAAACGTCACTGAAGTCTAACGAAGCCAATATATTTTTGAAAATCAACATGCGTATTCTGTTATTTTTCAGATAGATAATCTTTTTGAACTTTTGATGTTCGAGTTGCGTGTTGAAAATCCAATTATTGTAAATAACATCATAGCTTTGAATTAAAGTGAGCCAGTAAGAATACGCTTATTTAAACATCCATAAACCAAATCCCACGTGGGCTGCTAATTTAAGACCCAACTATACTTACTATGATGGCTTACAACAATCATGTGAGGCCGAAATATGACTAGTTAGTAACTCTATCGAGATTGCAGAACGTGGTGAAGCATAGGCACACCTACGCCTTTTGCGTGCACAGCAAATCAGCTCTGAATAGCATACGTCGATATGCTATATGCAGATATCACACAATACCAAAACTAACACCGGTAATAAGTTTCCCATGCCCCAAAACCATCAAGTGTATACTATCAGCTTCCCAGGACGTAAGAGTAAAATTAGGAATGTTGGGTCGATGAACCATGGCGGCGCCAAACCCTCATACCAAAAGAACCATAATCACAAAGCAAAATCACCACCAGCAATGAGTTTTCTATGCCCAAAAACCCCCAAATAAAACTTTTCAGCCGCCCAAGACGTTAGAACAAATTTTCGAACTTTGAGTCGAGGAACCACTGGGCCACCATACCTCAAACCCCATAGCTCTAGCCTTAATCGAAAGAGGCATCGGGATTCATCATTTTACTATGAAATAAAAAATAACCTTGCTTCCGTGAAGGTTACTAAAATGGGGTAAAAAATCCTCATTTTTATCTCTTCCCCAGACTTTGGGGGTGCCTTACCACGTGCACATGAAATCTTGTGTCAGCACAGCAAAACCAGCACCGGCAATGAGTTTCGCATGCCCGAAACCCAACAAGTGAAACTTTTCAACCGCCAAGGACGTCAGAACAAATTTTCGAATTTTGGTTCGCGGAACCACTGGGGCACCATACCTCGAAACCTATAGCTCTAGAACTGGAGCCTTAATCCAAACAGCCATCGGCATTCATCATTTTACTATGAAATAAAACCAACCAGACAAAATTAGAACGTTAAGATAAAAATAACCTTGCTTCCGCGAAGGTTACTAAAATGGGGTAAAAAACCCTAATTTTGACCTATGACTGCGAACCATGGGGCGTTGTACCCGCGTACCCATGGGTGACAAAGCAAAACCAGCACCGGGGTCACAGCCTGAGTTTTCCCCCCGCCCCATTCCCCCCCCCCCGGAAAAATGGGGCTAGGACAATTTTTCTCCCAGAAAAAATGGGGCTAGGCTAATTTCCCCCCCAGAAAAATGGGGTTATGCTAATTTTCCCTCATGGAAAAATCAGTTAAACTGTTATTTACTATGATTTTACTTTGTTTCAGAATATAACAAAAAACTACAGTCAAATAAAATATATATACTTGTGCACACATATATACTACAGCTGTATTTCAATAATTAAAACACCACTTTAATACAACGAGTACATTGTAAAAGAACCACCGCTCACACAGGTCCTTTTTAACATGGTTTTGGTTGAAACTATGGGCGTCCTCGCAGGGGAAGGGGCATCAGCGTCTCGTGCCCACATGTTCGCTTGGTGTCTCACCCGTTTAAGCTGTACAACAATTTTTAACCCCCGGCGATCTGGCGAATTCCTTGGCAGTTCAAAGCATGCGGAAAATGCATGTAATAGAAGGTAGTAATTTCACCAGGAAAGAAGGTAGTTCGCCCAATTCAGCAACAAAACAAAATATGTAACGTTTAAAGCAAAGCCGACAGATGCGAACGCGCAAATCGATTACCGAACACTACTCAACAGATAAAACAATGTCATAGTGGTTTTCGTTTTTATGATAAATGTAGATGGCACACTGGAATTCAGACGACCCCATCAAAGTAGCAGGATGCTGATGCCATTTAGCAGCCTTTCCTCCGGCAGAAGTTTACATAAAAATGTCTGTTGAAAGGTAAGCACCAGTCGCCAAAATCTCAGCATCAGTAGCACAATGTGCCAGATCGCCCATTTTTGTAGTTTCAATGTACTTTTCAGTATTTTCGTTTAGATAGTCCGAAAGTTTGTCATTTATATCTGTGGCCATAAAACTCATAATTTTGTTTCTGATCACTTTGTGGTCGTTTTCACTACCAGTCACGCAGTACGAAATGCATCGAAAAAACAGTTTCCATCACCATTAACAGCTACTGTAGATTTTGGTCGCTTCAGCAAAGACGATTTCGCAGGTTTGTGGTAGTTTTTCACAGAGAGGGCCATTTTTTCAGATGCCGAATTTTGCCATTCGGGTGTTAATGGTGAGAAACGGTATTCTATGGCAGAAATGGACCTTTTGCGAATCTTTTGCCGCGGAGTATCTCCACTTTGATCAGCTTTGCGGTCAATATATTTCTTCAGCAACATTGTGGAAAAAGCGCTGGATGACTCTTTTTCGTATCTGGTTTCTCAAGCTCACTCTATTTTTCTCCAGTATTTCAGATATTTCATATGGACCAATCCAATCAGGTGCTGACTTTGATTCTTTTCTTACAGCTTTACGCCCGTTGTACAACAGAACTAATTCTTCAGGAGCCACAAGCTGCGTCTTTTTGTTTCTTCGACGATCATGAGTGATTTTCATTTTACTTTGGGCAACTTCTATATTCTCCTTTGCTTTTTCTTCCAGCAACATCTTCGATACGCCCATGGCATTCAAAACAACTTCTTGACTCTCTGCACTATCACACACTGGATCAGTGGTGGAGACTGGTGGTCGTCCAAACATTAGCTCGAAAAGTTTGATTTTAGTTACGCTTTGCGTCACTACCCGATAACTATATAGTGCCTCTCCAATATGCTCGTTTTGACAGGCAGGGGGTGAAGTGATGCATCAACTTCATTAAATCCACGGGGATCATGCTTCTGGTAACCATCACATCATCGACAATACTCAGCGACGTCAGCCTTCATTCGATCCCAAAAAAATTTTCCAGGAGAGCTATGTAGGTATGTGAGTCTCTTCCGTTGTGACCTCGTTTGTCGTGAAAATCATTTAATAATTGTTCTCCTTTCCATTTTTGGAACAAATTTCTTACACCCATCCTTGTATTTCACAAGCAAACTGTCCCCATCCAGTTTGAAGCGCGCGGCCTGGGACCGAAGCTTTCGTTCAGCATTTTTATCATAATTTTCAGGATATGTGCCACATTTCAAATATTCAACAATATGTTTTGCAGAATCCATACCTACTTTATATTCTGAAACAAAGTAAAATCATAGTAAATAACAGTTTAACTGATTTTTCCATGGGGGAAAATTAGCATAACCCCATTTTTCCGGGGGGAAAAATTAGCCTAGCCCCATTTTTCCTGGGGGAAAAATTGGCTTAGCCCCATTTTCCAGGGGGAAAAATTGGCTTAGCCCCATTTTCCAGGGGGGAAAATGGGGCGGAGGGAAAAATCAGGCTGACACCGGAAATCAGTTTCCCATGCCCGAAAACCCCCAAGTGAAACTTTTCAGCCGCCCAGGACGTTAGAACAAATTTTCGACAACCAGCACCGGCAACGAGTTTCGCATGCCCGAAAACCCCCAAGTGAAACTTTTCAGCCGCCCAGGACGTCAGAACAAATTTTCGAACTTTGGGTCGCGGAACCACTGGGGCACCATACCTCAAACCCCACAAGTCTAGAACCGGAGCCTTAATCGAAAAGCAAAAAAGACATCGGCATTCATCATTTTTTATGAAATAAAACCAACCAGAGACGAAATTTGAAAGTTAAGAAAATAACCTTGCTTCCGTGAAGGTAAGTAAAATGGGGTAAAAAGTCATTTTGACCTCTGACCCCAGACCTTGTGGGCGCCATATCACGTGTACATGAAATCTTGCGCCGTATAGCAAAACCAGAACCGTCAAGGGGTTTCCCATACCGGAACCCCCCCACCCCCAAGCGAAACATTTCAGTCGCCCAAACCGAAAAACAAAAGAGGCATCCGGCATTTATCATTTACTATGAAATAAAACCAGAATGAGAAAAAAATCCGAAAGTTATGATAAAAATAACCTTGTTTCTGTTAAGGGTACTAAAATGAGGTAAAAAGGTTCTTTTCCATTATGCCCCCAACCCGAGTTTGCCCAAAAATGGTGACTCTGGAAATTTTGTAATACTCGAGACCTCACATGATCATTTCAACCAAAAAATAGAAGCGCCTGGCTCAGTATCTTACATTTTCACGCTCCGAGGTCTCATCCCAGGGCCCGTAGGTTCTCGAGGGGGGGGGCTGAAAAAAGTAGACGACCTGTCTCCAGGTCATCCAATACTCACCATATTTTTTGCTACAGTTCCTGAAATGTTCCGCGCGCCTTTAAGTATGGGGTAGGAGAAATAGGCTGAGGAAACTCGGCGGGTGCCCCGAGGAAGGCAGCCCCCTGATCGCTACGTCGACACGTATTTATACTGCGCCAAGCGCCGAAGATTTTAGGCGTTTTCCTGCCAACTAAATGTTTAATTTACAAAATTCACCGAACAAATTTTGCTGTGCTGACTATAGGTATCCTAAAGGAAAACTAAATACGAGCACCGAGTTTCTTATAAGCACTTTACACAAAAATTTATGAACCTTGTAATAAGCATCTTAAGAAATTTTTCCAGTGATACCAAATTAAGGCTTATACACATGAAAATGCAGACAAAGCCCACCGATGTCGCGACTTGCAGTCTGTTAGCATTTTTTAATTTTTAATATCTATATACTATAAGAGTGTTGTTAAATTTCATTTTTCGAATTCTACATTGCTATGTTAGTATCGAAAATTATTTTATGACCATTTTGGAAAATCCATGGTTAAAAACATTTTTGACCAAAAAGTCTGCCATAAACCGACGAAGCTCAAAACAATGTCCTGAGCATTCCGAAAGCTATTGTAATTTTTCCAAATAAGAATATGTTACAAAATAAAAACAGAGGCTAGAATTTCTCCTACCAAAAAATATATATTTGGTAAGTTTACTCGCTCACACAACAATAAAACAACGTTTAATTGCAAAAATATTATATACATACTAGAGTTGGTTACTGGCTGGCCGGAACAGGCGGCGTTCTGCCGGCCTAGCTTTGTTGCGTGTCGGACGGCATTTTCATCAGCCGATGTACCGAGCACATAATTTGCAATGCAGCTATGGTTGTCATTCATTTCATGTAAAAATAGATTATACCCTTAATGTTTTAACAATAGTTTTTTGACTACTTTCTTTGACCCTTGCAAATTGTGTGTGTTGTTTATTTTCAGTTGCGTTGAAAATGTTTCGTATAGTAAAGTGCAAGAAATTGGTTAATGTACGATCACTAAAATAGCATATTTAAATTTTACTATGTCGACACATCTTCTCAATACATGTACATATATACAGTTTTAAAGCTACTTTTACTGTAATCAATATTACACTGTGCGTATGCAAATATGATTAATCACTAAGCAGTGTTGCACTGCCCACTGTGTTTTTATTGGATACTTTTGAACGCACCTTTGGAATGCGCCTAGCAACTGAAGAGGTCTATAAAAAGAAATAGGACACTTTAAGGATGAAGAAATATAGGACGAAACCGGGCCTATGCGTTGTGGAACATACACAATACAAGTGTGTGCGAAAGCTGCAGTTAAGCGTATGGACATGTGACGGTTGCATGTGCCTGCGGGCTCAACATTTCAGCCTGTACACGCGCACAGCTGATACATACTACCAAACTATCGCTGACAAAAACGGATCCCCTTTTAGTAACCTGTGTTGTAATGTAAAAATTCAGTTAGGCAACGACGGGCCTGGTAGTAACACGACCGATACTAAAATTTTGGCCCGACCGACAGCCCAATCAACGGTTCGCTGTTATTTTTCAATGAATAATCAGTGTAAACCTACTATTTTGGTGCGTATCCTACGCCGTGCTTATTACAAATCCGGGCTTTATTACCGTTTCCGGATGTTAAAAACATGCTAATAAATTAGTTTGTTATTAATTAGCTAATTTCTGAAAAGTGCTAAGAATAAAAAATTGCACATGGGGGTTTTCGATGTCGTTGATCACAAATGTAACATTTTTGAAGATTTAAAATTTGGCCGCATATGCTAATAAGTTAATTTTATGCAAATTGTAAAATCAACCCACTTTCTCCGCACTCACCTTTTGTAATTTGTTACGTTTACGAGTAATATATACGCATAATACGTATTTTTTACTTAATATGACTAGACGGTAAAAAATCATTGCATATTGGTTATTTTATATTATTACTTTTTGCAGTCACACGGCTTTCGCGGACTTTAACAATCGGCCGTTGGACGGCATAATATTCGGCTTACAACGTAAAACGGCCGGCCGGCGGCTCTCTCAGCCTTTGCCCTACACAATATTACACAAAAGAATTTTCTTCAACAAAACGTTGAACTCACATGTCACAAAGAATATTATGCTGTCATAAATGCGGTCGTCAGTAACATGGCTATACATATATGCCCACAGAAACATTTATCACCAGAGCATAGTCGAGTTCTATGAATAGCTACATAGTCCTTACACGCAAAGCCTGATTTCAACATCTAAAACACCAACAAATGCTCGCTTTAGTGAGCGGTCTAATTTAAGGAATCTAAGTGTACACATATGGCACTGTGTTTGCGTCGCCCGAATGATAACACACCCAAAATCTCACAAAGCCTACAGTAATTGGAAACTCTCTGGCACACCGTCCCTTATAAATGAAAGCTTTTCGCACCATAAATAAAGACTCGCCGATGGCTACATCTTTGCTTTAATCGTGTTTGTCAAACTAACAAAGCGAAATTTTCAGGATAGACTATGTGAGGTTTTCCAAGTTCAGTTGACCAATTGGCTTGACGTAGCATGATGCCAACTTTTGCACCCATAACAGTAAAGGGACCTGACATAAGTACCGTAAAACAAATGTTTGTTGGTCAATTGTGAGGCCGGGTTAAGCTCGGATTTAGGACAAGAGGTCTTGGGTGTAGTGGTACAACACATTATACAGTCACCCCAAGGCGTAAACAATGACCCGATAGGCTAAGACGAAACCTTGTTATGGTTTCTAACTATGTTGGTTTCCTTGTTTTATTCAAAATTAAACGTCGTTGGAGCATTGTTGATGGATGAAATACACAATCTTAACACTAATTAAAATCAAATTTTTTCATTGAAGTTGCAGTCATTTTGGTTTGCTTCATACACTGCAATCACAAGAGGCTTGCGGCGCGAAAAAGGCTCTTGAAGCATTAATCCTTTTATTGAAGGTTATGATGTGTGAATTTTTAAAGATTACGCATTCATGGTCATTGGAGCAAGAAATAAAGGACCTGGCGGATTTTAAATGTGCTAAAAGTGGCCTCGAACTTTGTAGTACAGTATTCCAAACAATGGCATGGTCGAATATTATAATGCACATCTTAGTTTGGATAAGTTTACTGAAAGTGTTCGTGAAATGTACCGATGTATAACGTGGAAAGCATAGAGTACTAAGGTTTGTGAGAAATTACAGCGCTCAGCCGAAAATACATGGATTGAATCCCATGAAGGAATCTAGTTTTTCTGATTATACAATGTTTTATCATTAACGTAATTATTGTAGGAATAAAAATAAAATTTATTCGGCTAAAAAGTTGGGTTCTGGACTGTGGCCAAGGATTAGTTTTGTAAGCAAGTTTCCTCTACGCTATGCAACATGAATAGGTAATAATATTCCTAACCACACTTTCAGTTGAAATTAAGAGCTACTGCGTAACAGTAATACTATCATTGTTACTAAATCACGGCAGGCGGATGTTGTCTTCATGGTTTAAACCACTATGAAGTATACGACATTAAATTCCATTTGGCCCATTCTTACCGGCGTTTTGGCTTGGCGAAAGACATATTTTCTAATAAATGTTTCTCTGTTGTAAATGGTTGAAAATTCTTTAGATCAGAAAACGAAATAGCACTTTGTTGTTGTTACAAAATTCTGGTTATACAGCACGGGTGCGCCGGGACTCATTTGCTTAACTCAAAATTAATATGTGGACAACTATAAGCTCTTGTTTATATCAATATAATGAACTCAAATCAGACTACAGATATAGTAGCTCCAGGAACAACTTATTTGAAAAACACAATGATCCTAAATTGAATTCATTGTGCATCGAGTTATGTTTCCAAAACAGTTCCAGAAATCAATAGCTACATATGCTACAAATTGTCTAGAAAAATACAATTCTTCAAGACACAGACCGCCACAACTGTCCATCTTTGATGACTGACGAGATAAGTTTTTCATTCTCAGTTGCAAAATAACTAATATTCATATTGATCATGAATTAGACGTTTTCGTATCGAAGCAGGTATTTCGGAAAAAATCTGGAATTGCTAGGGAAGAGGTGATGGATTGCAGCGGACCAATGCCATTTCAAAACAAATTTTCAAAATATGTATTTAAACTTTTGAATGACATAATTTGAGTTGATCTTTGGCGCCATCAAGGCAGACAGCACATACCAGATATATACTAATTTTATATATATTATTAACTCTTTATACGAAAAGGCCAAAGATCAACTCACACGTACTATATCTCACTGTCAACACACGTCCTACAAAAAATTTACGGTACAACAGAATATAACAATGAGCTATTACTAAGAATACATATTGTCAATTTTTATGCCACTGAACACTATTGCTAAGAGTATACATTGTCAATTTTGATGCCACTGAACAAAACATTAGCAATGTCTCCGTAATTTTTCATCGGAGCCATAAAAACAGTTCACTAAATTTGTCCGAAAATTTATGAAGTACTCCAACATTTCGTTTGAATGTTTAAAAATTGCAACGCAACATTTAGAATATGAACATTGTCCCATTAAATAATCATTAATTAGGATCTGATTAAGCTTAAATTGTTAAAACTACCTATTCCAGCTTTGAATCTCGCCGATCTATATGAATGGGGAGCAGATTTACTATACTTATAAATTTCCGATATTGACACCTCCCCTAAAACGCTACTCATTTATTGGACCAGTTCCGACCCCATGTTTTTGGTTTATAGTGAAAAATGTTTTGATAACAATATAGAATTGATAATGACTGGCTGTGACACCAAATTATAAAAAACAGCGCTAGTGGTGCAGTAACAGCTTGTAGTTAGATTTAAAGCTGTTTTAACCACGCAGAAGACCGTTTTTTAACAAATTAAAAAATCAACTAAAACTTTCTGTTAAAGTCCATATGGTTTTATTCAACAAAACCAATATGCTACTGTTGATTTACATACTACAGCGACAATCTTTTGTGTGCTATGGCCATGAACTTGTGTAAATTTTGGCTAAGATTTTATTCAAGGTATATCTTATGTTCAGGATTTTAGAAAATAACGAATAAAACAATAATACAGGTAAAGAAAGTAAGAAAGTTCATAATTCTATTAAGATAGGAATGACAATAAGTACTAATACCGAGCATGATATCCCACATTTATTCGATAAGCATTAGACATAATAGCATATTTGAAACAAACCAGTGAATCGCACACCTGAATTATTAAGTGAAAACTTAGTCAAATGCCTGCCACATAAACAAATACCAGAAGTATAAATTTCATCACTGCTACTTTTGAGTATAGCATCATGCATAGCTTCTATCCTACCCGTAACTCCGTTTGAGGTTCAGTCCGCGAAAGTGTAAATAAAACGAAGTTTAGACATAAAAAGGTGGCATAGATATTTTGCGCACATCAAAAAATCAATTGGCTTTACGCATTTTTAAATAACGCATAATCACAATGGCTGCTGAAATTATAATTTGATATTCTATTGAGAAAGTGATGTTGGCAAAAAAGTTCTTCATCTTATTAGCATCTACAGTACTCGCCAAAAATGACCGTCGCATTTCGAGCGAGCGAGTCGCGAGCGAGTCTCGAGCGAGTCGCGAGCGAGTGGCTCGCTCGCGATTTCGCAACTATTTAAATTAATAGAAAATTCTATTTTTAGAACAAATTTATTTCGAGCGAGTCGCGAGCGAGTCTCGAGCGAGTCGCGAGCGAGTGTCGAGCGAGTCGCGAGCGAGCGACAGTCATTTTTGGCGGGTACTGTACCATTGGAATAGCTAACTCAAGTGAAGAACAAGGCAAAAACAATACAAAAGAAATGTTAGAAATAAAATGGCAGAAACCAACCGTACCACGAACAATAACGATAACATACAGCAAGTTCACTGATTACTTGAGAGCTAAACAAATTTAGGATCTCTGACTTCAATACTGTCGCGATATGTTCATAGTATACAACTAAAAATTATTAAACGTACTACGTCGGCCAATCACATGCGCTACTGAAGATTGAACATCGTCGCATTCTTAGTCCAATAGAGATGACATACGATTCACAGCACATATTGTATTAAACGTCCTGCATTGACCAAGCCCACGCCCAATTCAACGTGCTGACTCGGCGACTATAATTCCAAGTATGAATATTGTGACAGGTTTCGAGGAGCTTGTTGTTCCGAGTCCAGAAATTCCCGTATAACTGCCGAACAAGCTTCTTACAGAAGACCTATAATTGCAACAAGTATTATATACCATATGATATATCATTTGGCCCAGGAATAGATAATAAGGTTTATATATATATACAATGATTATTAAAATACCGTGTCACTACAACAATAATGACTTGAGTCACGGTTAAGCACAATTAAGGACATGGATAAAGGTAAGCCTTCTTCGAAAGTTTAGTAAACAGCGGGTAATTTTGTTACCAAAAACAATTAAACACCTGTCAACTGTTTGCTATAAGCAACAGAACAGCTCGTTATTTTCCTTCAACTGTAACAGTTAAACGTATGAAAACTAAAACTAAATTATCAACGTGACTTCGAAGAGAACAGCTTACATGTCAAATAACAAACGAGAAACTGTTGCGAAACTTATGAACCGGTATCACATATGTATATACATATTGTTTGCACTACAGCCGTAGTACTTGTTAATAATTTCAAAACGTCATCGAAATAAACGAAAACATCCATTTTCCTTACTTCAACATTATCATTTTTTCTTGTCGCTTCGCAACGTGACGTGTTTCTGTCGCACCGACTATGACAGTCGTAGAAGTGACAATCAGAATCGCTTTGACAAGCTGTTGTTCGAAATATATTCTGCAGTCGTGTTTCAGTGTACAAGAAATCTGCATCGATAATTTGAAAACGTTTTGGTGCATCACTGTCCAGGCCAAAATTTTCAAATCTCACATCGCACCTGTGTACAATAGTGATCATTGTATGCATTATATTAGCGTAGAACATAACTTCACTAATAAACCAATTAATATTATTATATGTTTATATATATATAATATATAATTAATTATTACAATAATATCACTATTAGACATATTATGTTTCAAGTCTATATGTTTGGTGGTGGCTCTTGAAATTTTTCAATTCATCCTGGTTTGCAACCCAAGCAAAATGGTGGGCCATGGTGCAACTGACCACTGGCAATTTTTGTTGAACAGTTGATGGCATTTTTTCTAAAATTCGAGTCCGAAGCTGAAAAAATTGATAAATATTATGTAATAACTACTTATAAATTTCATAACCATCATTACACAAGCGTTATATTGTCAAGTAGCAGTTTTAGCGCTTTAACAACTGAAAATTATAAAATTTGGCAATTTTTTGGATGGAGCAAGCGGAAAGCGCCAGGAAGAAAAAAATTGAAAATTGTTTTTGACTGATCGTATAAGTCATAACTCATCTTTGGGCGGATGAATTTCGGCAATTGTTGTTCGTTATTAAAAGTGATGATGTGCTCTTTGGTTTAACGGCAAATTCTCCGACTCCATCTTCGGGGTCAAAATCGCCAAAAGCGTTCTGTTACAAGTTCTCAGCCAAACCTGGCCATGTGTTTCGCAGCCAATATTTCGCGGCAGAGATGTCACATCGAAAATCTACTTAGGTTAACGAATCAACTCATCGAGATCTACAGCTTTGCTTAATTATGACTTTTTTGATCGATCACTCCCTGTGCTGCTGGGGGCCCGAATATGGTTCGTCGACCCTTTGGCAGAAATTTAGGTTTTTCAAATTCCGATATACTACTGCGTGTTTGCGCCTTCAAACCAGTGTTTTTATTTATTAATGGATAATACAATGGTGTATATATAAATCTATAAATTTCAGGACTTTTATAGCCAACCATAATTTCTAGAAAGTATTCCGCCTTAATAAGTTATTGGCTGTGTATTACGTACAGGTCATTGAGAACAGTCATATAATTTAGGTTTTGTAGCACGCCGAATACGATGGTATGGCTGTATAACACGAACATTTCATGCCCTCAGGGGTATCTACCGAGATTGGTATTGACGAGCCCGATTTCCAGAATATCGACTGTCGTCAGTTCGGTCATACCTGTCGATTTTTATTTATATAGAACGGTTTTATAGGTTTTCGGTATGTTGAATACGACGCTGTAGCCATCTAGCGTCCGACTAAACTGTCCAGCATCTTTCCCGTGGTTTCTAAAGAAGTTGAAGTCAAACGTCTGTGCACTCTATTTACCGAAAGAATTTAGTCAGCCGTCGCTTATAGGTTATGCGTTGCTTTCTCCGCCATTATTATAAACTATTATAGGTGTGACACGCCTAATACCACATGGTAGGTATTCTTCAGCTCCTATCAGAGGTTTTAGGGTACTATATACATCAAACACGAAGCATGTTTAGATGGCTAAATATAATGACAACCATAAATAAAATCACAGACTTTCCCTAACACCCTCGCTCCTGAAACACTAGTATATTTAAACGCCATCACCCAACCAACTGTGGTTGCATCATTTCAAGATTCTTTCAAAACTTCCAGTAACAGTAGAAGCCAGCATGTACAGTAAGTTGAAAAAAGTCCGGGTACAATAAATTATTAAAACACTGAAATAGGACACCCAATACTGGACTGTATAGAAGTCAGCTGTTATACTAACTACGTAAAATATATTTTATCTTAATCACAACTTGGAACTGGGGCTACTTCATAATAGGACATTAGGGAAAGCGCATTTATAACTAGAATCATCAGCGGAAATTTGTAATAATTTAGTGAAAGAATTGGGGAAAGAAAATTGAAAATAAGATATTGTATACAACATTAGGAAACAAACAAATCTGGAGCCAATGGAAATATGTATCCAGAATTTTGCTAGAATCCGATAACATTTTGATTTCATATGCATCACAACTAGTAACTCTATCGAAATTGCAGAAAGTAGTGAAGCATAGGTACACCTTCGCATTTTGCGTGCACAGCCAATCGGCTCTCGATAGCATACGTTGATATGCTATATATCTGGATATGACATAATACTGCACAAGTTAGAACAAAATTAACACCGACACTAAGTTTCCCATGCCCCAAAGCCCCCAAGTGCAAGCTATCAGCCTCCCAGGACGTAACTGTAAAATTACGCATTTTGGGTCGATGAACCATGGCGACGCCGTAAGCCGGTCCCATGGAACCATGGATCGCAGAGCAAAATTAACACCAGCAACGAGTTTAACATGCCCGAAAACCCCCAATTAAAACTTTTCAGCTGCCCAGGACGTCAGAGCAAATTTTCAAATTTTGGGTCCAGGAGCCATTGGGGCACCATACTTCAAACTACATAAATCCAGAACCCGAGCCTTAATCGAAAAACAAAAAAGAAGCACCACCATTTACCATTTTACTATAAACTAAAACCAACCAGAGAAAAAAATTCAAAAGTTAAAATAAAAATAACCTTGCTCCCGTGAAGGGTACTAAAATGGGCAAAAACCCACTTTTGACCCATGACCTCTGATCCAGGCCCCAAATCAAAAACCGTTAGGGATGTGCACGGTAAATCGACTATGCCGGATCATGAAAATCGGTTAAGTCGTTCCCGAGTTATGGCCGATCACACACACAGATGGAATTTAAAAGATTTCACCTCTGCAACACACAATTTCAACTACGTTTCACTACGTTGAGATAAAACAAGCTATAATGTAATAAATCATTGTTTGGTGTGCGATTAATTTGAAACATTCGCTAAAAATATCGTTGATAAAAATATTTCAAACAGTGTTGTTCCCGAAGTCAAAAATGGACATCACACTCTCTTTTATGTTGATTCCAAGTTTTCGATTTAAGAAATCATTGAGGTAGGCCTTGCCTTACACAGAATTCGCATCATAAAATGTGCAAAATGAGAAACAAGACCAACAAAAATTAGCAATATTGGATAGCTAATTCATAAACAGTGGGTCTGACACTTGGACATGCAGCCGTAATATGAACATTATCATATCTCCACCTGTTAGGGATCAGGAGTTAACAGCAGACCTTCTGGTTTAAATTAACCATAATTTTGAAGTTCGCGTCGATACTTTGATTATGACGGAAATGTTTGTCCCATATTTGAGTTACAGAGCACATTAAATAGGTATTAGGTACATATTAAAATAGTATATCAAAAATTGCTGCTATGTGGAAAATATATAGGTTCAACCTAAACTTTGCTTGGGTTCCTCTTGTGAAATAATAGAATCAAAATCCACCGAAGATATCACTCCATCTAGGGTTTTAACCGGTTTGCGGATAACATGAAAGAATTTCTGAAGATGCTTCACTTTGGCTCTAATAATCTGTTGCAGTAATTTCCTGAGTTTATTATAAGTTTCAGGTTGAACCCCTTATAATTATTTTTACCTACATAGTTTACCTTTTCCCCAGATTTCTGCTAAATTTTATGTTATTGTCTCCAATTTAGCCAAAAAACTTCTGCAGACTCGTTGTAAACATGGCTTTGGAGGTGGTTCGACTCTTAGGGATAATCCCTATGCACGATTATTACATATACCGATATTGCAAAAAGTAATAGACCTGACCCGTAGTTACGGTCATTATCCAAAAGAGCTGAGCACTATTGTCATAAATCTAATAAGCCCCAGGCACTATGGTGTTTCAACCTTAGATGATGTATCCTCTAGGTTATTGAGTGTACGCGAAAAACGTGTTAGGTCGTGTTAGCGTTGCTCCTATCAAATCCAATTTGTGGTCACGTCGTATCTTATCCGATATGGCCAAATTCTGGGCCTAGAGCTAACTATCGGTGTTTGTATTTTCTCAGCAAGTATCTTCGGGTTCGGATTAAATAAATTTGCGTTTGGTTTATGGTACAGAAAGGGATATATGGAATGTGAACACTGTATAAAATACGGGTGCAAATCGGAAAGCATACTACTAAAAATGGTACGAAATGTGAACACGAGATAATAAAAAACCTCAAAAGTCCATTAATGTACACATAAAATTATGTGATGCATGTAATCCGTAAATAACTATAAATCGATTTCGCTTGTTACCGGAGAAAACAGTATCTTAGTATTATGAAACTGAAGTAACACTCTTAACGCAGCATTTCGTTATTTGTGGAATATGCCATATTATATTCCGCATATATATCAAAAGCTTACAGTATTGAACCGGAAAAATGTTTTATGAGGCACTTATTTAATCTCACAAAATGAGCAAAAAGTACAAAATTATCACTGGACTAAAACCTGACTGCAGAGCAAAAGTTACAGCACAGTTGTTACGCGGTAACTACTGCAATATGTAGCAACTACTCAGATGGTTAAATTCAAGGTTGTCATCTTTAGGACATAAAATCAATAGGAATTGAGCTTTCCCAAACTGAAACGACAGAACTTAATAGATAATTTTAAATAGGCAGTTGCCGAACGAGTCTTATCCAAATGAATTTGGCGACAAAAAAGATTCAAATCAGGCTATTGTTCAGTCGGAAAATATGATTACTGCTTAAAATATTTAGTTATAAAATGGATGAAATTTGTTGTAGCAACCGGTTTTTGGTGGTTTTATTGCGAAGTGTTAATGCGAATCTATATTTTGTAACTCATCATAGACCCATTTGAAACAACATTGTTGGCGCCAAACAAATTTGGGAGTGACCTATTTAAACCGGGATCTCACCGAGCAAAAATCAAATCACTTTACACAGGGAAACCCCAAAATCGATCAAATTCCGCTCTTCGAATTACAACGATTTTAATTTTAGCCACCTGAGCTGGTATATCATTCAGTAGTATCGCATTAGCCAGAAAGAGAATCTTTTCATAACACTATATATGTACTCAACACTAACTATTGTATGTAAAATAACTGCCGGAAAGCCAACAATGTACAACAGCTGCAGTAATCATGGTGCCCAGCATTCAATGTTGACTCAAATAAATTCTAAGGTATTCATACCAATGAAGCGGTTCGTTGAGGAAGTTGTATAGCAGTTTCAGAGTGCCCATAAGGTGGAACAAAACCCTTGATCGCAGCGGACCGTAGAAATAACTATCCATTGCGAACGGCACTATATGTTTGACGCCATAGAAATGTCCACAGCTGCCTAAAATGAATCACTAAGTTAAGCATACATAAATGTAACATATTTAACATTTTATCAATAATTCTTGTTGATTCAAGCAATTTATTGGAACCAAATATTGATAACAATAATTATTAGCAATAACACTAAATCAAAGTATGATACAATCAGTGTCCAGAGAATACACAAATTACTATTAATCAAACTGATGTGTGTCACCCCTTATTGAAGTTAAAATTTCTAACATTTAGTTTTTAGTGCACATGGCCAGGTTATCAAAAATTCATAAAATTAAGCTCAAAATAACAAAATTTGCACCTCACCGTGTTAGAAATTCGTACATTCGCCTGCCCTCCCATTGAAGTGGTCCGCAACGGGTTCCCAGGAACTTAAACAGATCGATCTCAAAATCAACCAACGGGTACCCCACCTGATTTCATGCATCATGTCAAAGAACTAGACGTTCTAGTCCAGACGGTGCAATATTGCCGAATACAAATTTGATCAAACCCCTTTACACATGTACACATCGTGACATGTATCATCAATTACCGCAGGGTTACGATGGGTTTTCCAACAATTGTTTATTGACAAGCGAATCGATTACACATTCGGAACGCGTAATTACAATACGGTGGTGCATTCAGTACCGTCAATGCACACAAACAAGAAAGAATAATACAATTTATATGACCTAAGCACGTAATTCAGACAAGAAGCTGGTTTGAATCAAACTAAAGGTCACGGCTTCATAATCGAAAGTACACAACCGTTAGCTAGTTCGGTAACACTCAATATTCACGAATATTCAAATAACGGCCACCGCGCTTAACCTACTAAAAATCGGGAAAAGCGATCAGACAACAGCTAACAGTGTTCCAGGAGCTAATTGATCGCTCATTGCTAATCGGCCGGTTCAGGCAAGCTGAAGGCTAACGGAAAGTAATTAACAAATAAAAATAACAGCACACAGGATACGCACAAGATTGATAAACAGGTTTAAAGGGCTGTGATACACAATTGTATTCTGATCAGGCACTTAAGTAGAACTCTTTTCAGCGCCCTATTTACTTCCCAACTCCTAACCTTTTAGTTTAGCTGCTTACAATGTAAGTAAGTTACTTCGCCTCATTCATCTAATCTGGACATGATCTGATTCCAGTATCCAATCAACTTGGATAGGCTAGTCTTTGAGAGTACAGCCGTATTACAGTTCTTGAACGCATTCTTATACGCACTAGGATTGCATACATAATATGTTAATACGAATGGTATGCTGCAATTCGATTGGCTATTATATCATACTACTATTCTACTAAGGATTTAAACACGATAAAGTATCAGTGGCACAATTCCGTACGTCAATAACATATGTAAAATTATACCATGATAATCAACAGTTCAACAAGGTACATAACGACATGCTGCCTTAATAAGCATTGCCGTGTAATCGAACGAAAAACGAAATGATGCTAGGTACGTATTGACTCACAATATTTGGTAACAATTTATATGTTCCGACAATACATTTGGTGTTGTAACCATAAACAATTACAGCAAATTTTCTAGTCCATCTTGCTCCGAAGTAAATTTGGTGTTTGTATATCAGCCGGATCGAATCGCTTGCTTACGTGTCCTGTATGGAGTTAAGATTGGTTGCTACCTGGGATATGTTTTATAACACGCAATCTCTATATACTTGAAAGGAAATTTTGAACAACTCGGCGTGATCTTCTTTATTGCGCTCGATTCTAACTTATCCAATGGCCAGTACCAGGGCGTAACCGGAATTCCGGTTCCGGCGAAAATCGTGTTCCGGTTGCGGTTCTGGCAAAGGGCAAAAACCATACGGAGCCGGCATTCCGGTTTAAAAATTTTGTTTGAAATTTTCCACGTTTTTATTCATCCTGTAATCCAAACATATGTAATATCTATTATACAATGCTCAAGCTCCAATACAACCAAGCAAAAGAAAAGATTAACTAACCAATTTGCCGTGTGAAACGTAAGTAGGGCACATAATTTGAGCAGGAATTTTTCATAATAACTTGCAGGAGTTTGTTAAATCAAAGCCAGGTCGATGCTTGTAGCAGCTATTTTACACATCCAGAAGTCTGTGGGATACGTTTGAATTAAACTGGTCCAAGTTGGTAACAGAGTATGGTTTACGCAGAAGTATTTAGGGTATGCTTGGCTAACATAAATTGCGTCAAGCACCCGCCAGTGCGCTTGTAAACTTGGTAAATCAGTCTAAATTGAAGTAAACTAACGTTATCTGCAACGCAGCTAGAAACTGCTTTCTTGGCAATGAACTGTATTTATTGAAACTGTGCGAGCAGTATCACAGTGTGTATCATTTATAGGATTCTGATTAGAAAGTTACCATTATTATGGTCTAACTGACGGGCACTGTTTGTCCAACGCTAGTCTAAACAGTGTCTCTGACCACTGATCAGAAAATTACCTTCTATCTATTATTTTCTCTTAGAATCATATAAACCAAATAATTTTAAGTTTCCTACAGAAGAACATGCAAGAAACGTATGTGTGGTAAAGGGAGGCGACTTGAGAGAGAGCGAAAGTTTGTATTTTACGCTCCAAGCTTTGTAAGCACATTCGATTTGACGCAGTATACGCAATGGTGTATAGTGGAAGACATTTTTTGCTCTGAATGTCCAAAAACAGACATATTTGATCGATAAATAAACATTATTAGCTTCCTTAGTCTCTTTAAAGTTTCAGAAAGGCAATAATACCATCGCAATACATTAAAGTTTAATGTAAAAGTTATCTTTAATGAATTTTAAATCCACTATATCTTCATTTCTTCCATCATCTATTTTACTATATATATCAATTTCGAAGACCAGGTTCCGGTTCCGGTTTAAATGGACGGTTCCGGTTATTCCCTGGCCAGTACATAAGGCCTTGGAATATCTAATTTGATTGGCAAAGTATGCCACTTCGGCAAAAAGTCAATTAATTAGTTATATGATCGACAACAAGGACGCGATCATCGGACTTAAAGGCAGGTCGAAAGTACGATGTGAAATGTGAATCAACCGTTTGCGGCTGACAGTGTTATGGGGACACGGTTAATTCGCTTGATGACATAATCCTTGCTCAACACTATAGCTAACAATCGATTAACCAGGTGCATATAATATGAAAATATATAATTATATATTAATTAAATATTAATAATATATTTTTACGTAAAAATCACTGTCTGAACTCAATGGTCGCATTTCTTTAGGATTTAGCAGTTTCCTGGTTCTAGATTCGTGAACCAAAAGGGAACGCGAATCGGGATATCTAATTATCTACTAGGTTGCTGTAGAGTTTGGCAAAACCGATTTTCTACAATCCGAGACTTGGTAAACATTTTGTCTATCAAAATAACAAGAAACTTTGTACATAAATTTTAAGTTACTAAACGTGAGCAATTTGATATTCATAGTTGTCTGAGAATTTTGTATCATTTTAAATTTCCGAACCTGATGCTGGGAAAATTATTAAAAAGGGTTCATCCAAGATTTTGACATCTCCTAGTGATTTAGAGCATAAACTGAATTAACGGCACTACAGTCACGCTTAGAGATAGAAACAATTTTTTTCGCGAATCGTTCGCGAAAAACTTTCTTTTAATTCTGAGTATGACTATACTTTCCGGATATACTTTACTCAAACGCGGCATCTCCCACATTGTAGTATGAGCTTTAGTAGTCATATCTCACTTGACAGCAAATGAAATCTTCACGTCTTAACATTTAAGACCAGCTTCTATTTCTTTCTAGCGGGCAGCAACACATTGCCCAAATATGTCCACTTTTAACAAATTAAGTACTACCAAATTTTTTGCCGTACCCCATGCAGGATATACAATAACCGATATACGATTATAGCTCGGTTACACAATAGTCAACGGACGATTATCCATAACGAGTGATTATAAGGCACGTTGTCTTTTCACGTTGGTGAATGCACCGTAACTTTTAGGCGATCAGTCTAATATTCACGGCCTCTTCTCATTTTCTCAGTGAGAAACATGATATTTATTCTTAAATGCCACTGGTTTAACTTCTCAGCGCACAAAATTCTGTATACAAACTGCTTGTTTATTATTGTATAACTAGTAGATTGTGTCATCGCAAAGTACTGGATTCTGCGAGTTGATTAAGCGCTTCTTATATGAAGTTCATTAATTTATGCACTTCTTGATACAACTCATTCAATCGTCAGGAATTTCTTCATGTCTCGAATTGACTATCGCAATGCACTGTATAGTGCTCTACAGGTCGGTGTACCTTCTGCCACCTCGTTTTCTGCACACTGCGACCAGAATGGTTTCCGGTACTCGGCAATACGAACACAACCCCGTCTTGAGGCAACTACATTGGTTGCTGCTAGATGGACGCATTAAATACAAGCTATTTCTGCTCATTTACAATGCGTCAAGCAGTAACACACTAGAGGTGAGAACGGGCCTGGATTTTCAGGCCCGGCCCGTTGACAAGAAAGTTAGGCCCGGCCCGGCCCGTGTCGAAAAAATTTAGGCCCGGCCCGTGTCGAAAAAATTTAGGCCCGGCCCGTTAAACACTGAAGCAGGCCCGGCCCGGCCCGTTAGCCAATAAGGTTGGCCCGGCCCGGCCCGTTTTCCATTTTTTTTAATTTAATCAAAAACACATAGTTTTAATTTAAATAAACTGTTTATATGACACTTTCAATTTGCATTCGATGTTGAGGACTGAAATCAAATGACGGAGTGTATCAAAGGTGGGGTCCCTGCGGTTCTCCAAATTTATAAAATGGTACACCCCTACCCGTGACAGTTTCAACTACTCATAACCAATTAGAAGTCGTATATTGGTGATTTTGAAACCGATTCACTCTAAATTAGTGCAAAATCACCAGTATTTATTCACAGTAGCAAGCAATATAGCTATATATATAAATATATATATATCAGGGAATAACCGGAACCGAAATTTACCGGAACCGGAACCAGCAACCGGAACCGTCCATTTAAACCGGATCCGGAACCGGAACCGGAACCGGAACCTGGTCTTCGAAATTTTTATTTAGTAAAAGATATGAAGGAAGAAATTAAGGTATAGTCGACTTAAAATGCATTAAAAATAACTGTTACATTAAACTTAATATATTGCCATGACATTATTTCCGTTCTGAAACTTTAAAGAGACTGAGGAAGCTAATAATGTTTATTTATCGATCAATATGTCGTTTTATTGGACACCCAGAGCAAAAAATGCCTTCTACTATACACCCTTGCGTATACTGCGTCAAATTGAATGTGCTTACAACGCATAGAGCGAAGAATAAACGCTTTCGCTCTGTCCCTATTCGCCTCCCTTTACTACACATACGTTTGTTAGATGTTGTTCTGTAGGAAACCTGAAATTATTGGTTTATATGATTCAGGAAAAATTAATACATAAAAATAATTTTCTGATCAGTGGTAAGAGACAAAGCGTTGGACAAACAGTGCTCGTCAGTTAGATGATAATGATAACTTTCTAATCATAATGCTATACATGAGACAAACTGTTATACTGCTCGCACAGTTTCAATAAATCCAGTTCATTGCCAAGAAAGCAGTTTTTGGCTGCGTTGTAGATAATGTTACTTCACTTTAATTTCGCCTGATTTACAAAGTTTACAAGCGCACTGGCTGGCGCTTGGCGCAATTTATAGTAGCCAACCATACGTTAAGTACTTCTATGTAAGCCATACTCTGTTACCCAGTTGGACTGGTTTAATTCGAACGTAATCCGGAGACTTCTGAATGTGTAAAATAGTTGCTATAAGCATCGACTTGGTTTTGATTTGTTAACAAACTGTTGCAGGGTATTATGAAAAATTTCTACTGAAATTATGTGTCCTACTTACGTTTCACACGGCAAATTGCTTAGTTAATCTTTTCTTTTGCTTGGTTGTGGAGCTTGATCATTGTATAATATATATTACATATTTTTGGATCCGAGATGAAGCAAAAATGTGGAAAATTTCAAGCAAAATTTTTAAACCGGAATTCCGGTTCCGGTATGGTTTTTGCCCTTTGCCGGAACCGCAACCGGAACACGATTTTCGCCGGAACCGGAACCGGAATTCCGGTTACTCCCTGATATATATATATATATATATCAGGGAATAACCGGAACCGAAATTTACCGGAACCGGAACCAGCAACCGGAACCGTTCATTTAAACCGGATCCGGAACCGGAACCGGAACCGGAACCTGGTCTTCGAAATTTATATATAGTAAAACAGATGAGGGAAGAAATGAAGGTATAGCGGATTTAAAATGCATTAAAAATAACTTTTCCATTAAACTTAATGTATTGCGATGGTATTATTGCCTTTCTGAAACTTTAAAGAGACTGAGGAAGCTAATAATGTTTATTTATCGATCAAATATGTCGGTTTTTGGACATTCAGAGCAAAAAAATGTCTTCCACTATACACCATTGCGTATACTGCGTCAAATCGAATGTGCTTACAAAGCTTGGAGCGTAGAATACACATTTCGCTCTGTCTCCAGTCGCCTCCCTTTACTACACATACGTTTGTTGCATGTTCTTCTGTAGGAAACTTAAAATTATTGGTTTATATAAATCTAAGAGAAAATATTAGATATAAGGTAATTTTCTGATCAGTTGTCAGACACTGTTTAGGCTAGCGTTGTGCAAGCAGTGCCCGTAAGCTAGATGATAATGATAACTTTCTGATCAGAATGCCATAACTGAGACAAACTGTGATACTGCTCGCACAGTTTCAATAAATACAGGTCATTGCCAAGAAAGCAGTTTCTGGCTGCGTTGCAGATAACGTTAGTTTTCTTCAATTTAGACTGATTTAGCAAGTTTGCAAGCGCACTGGCGGGTGCTTGACGCAATTTATGTTAGCCAAGCATACCCTAAGTACTTCTGCGTAAGCCATACTCTGTTACCGAGTTGGACCGGTTTAATTCAAACGTATCCCACAGACTTCTGGATGTGTAAAATAGCTGCTACAAGCATCGACCTGGCTTTGATTTAACAAACTCCTGCAGGTTATTATGAAAAATTCCTGCTCAAATTATGTGCCCTACTTACGTTTAACACGGCAAATTGGTTAGTTAATCTTTTCTTTTGCTTGGTTGTATTGGAGCTTGATCATTGTATAATATATATTACATATGTTTGGATTACAGGATGAAGCAAAAAACGGAAAATTTCAAACAAAATTTTTAAACCGGAATTCCGGTTCCGGTATGGTTTTTGCCCTTTGCCGGAACCGCAACCGGAACACGATTTTCGCCGGAACCGGAACCGGAACCGGAATTCCGGTTACTCCCTGATATATATATATATATATATACATATTTACAGCATCTATAGGATATGTGGACGTAAGCATCAGATCAGACCATGAAAGATCAACAAAATGTAAGACGATAACCTATGATAACAGAGTAAAGTAAGCGACAAAAGTTGAGCATTTAAAACTATTTTAAGCACATAATGACAGCGAAAGCTAAAATTAAATTTTTTAGCAAGTCAAAACAACGATACACAAACCATAAACAAGTTAAACATTCAAAGGCCACTAAGTTTAATGTTTGGCACTGCATTTGAGAAAACTATTCACCACCAAAGAATCGTCAACCGTTGAAGGGTGCAAGCTCGTTCGCCGCTTTTCAACAACTCGGTCCACCACACTAATGCTCCGCTCACTGGGCACTCGAGGCTGGCACTGGGATGACTTTTCGAGCCACCATAGCCAATTTAGTAAATTCCATGATATGCAATATATGACATCAAATAACGAAACAAGTTATGCGACAAAAGTTGAGCATTTAAAACTGTTTTAAGCACATAATGACAGCGAAAAATAGTTAAAATTAAATTTTTTAGCAAGTCAAAACAACGATACACAAACCATAAACAAGTTAAACATTCAAAGGCCACTAAGTTTAATGTTTTAATGTTTGACACTGCATTTGAGAAAACTATTCACCACCAAAGAATCGTCAACCGTTGAAGGGTGCAAGCTCGTTCGCTGCTTTTCAACAACTCGGTCCACCACACTAAAGCTCCGCTCACTGGGCACTCGAGGCTGGTACTGGGATGACTTTTCGAGCCACCATAGCCAATTTAGTAAATTCCATGATATGCAATATATGACATCAAATAACGAAACAAGTTATGCGACAAAAGTTGAGCATTTAAAACTGTTTTAAGCACATAATGACAGCGAAAAATAGTTAAAATTAAATTTTTTGCAAGTCAAAACAACGATACACAAAACATAGACAAGACATATTCAAATGTCACTAAGTTTAATGTTTGGCACTGCATTTGAGAAAACTATTCACCACCAAAGAATCGTCAACCGTTGTAGGGTGCAAGCTCGTTCGCCGCTTTTCAACAACTCGGCCAGCCACACTGAAGCTCCGCTCGCTAGGTGCACTCGACGCTGGCACTGGGAGGAGTTTTCGAGCCACCACAGCCAACTTAGGAAATTCCATGATATGCAATTTCCAGAACTCCTCAATTGAAATGGCTTTATTGACCTTTAATTTCAAATACATGTCCAGTTCATCATTATTCGGGTCTTCATTATCGGAATCCGGATCCTCAAACTCGGCAAAAGCGTCGCCCGACTTAGCTTTCTTGGCTGGTGGAGGGTCCAGTTGATCATCCCCGGGAACTGCAGGAAGAACATTCATCATCCGTCGAACTTCGGCGTAAATTGCACGCCGTTCAGTATCTAACCATAGTCAGGGCTTTCATTTTTGGATTCAGACAAGTCGCCACTTTATGAAGCATTTGAGGCACAAAAAGCTCTGCTGCCTGTGTACGCGCCTGCTCCTTCAGTGTGACCAAGCTGGGGGAATCATTTTCGGCTCGAACATAGAGACGCTCCAACTTGAGAAAACCAGGAAGCACGTTGTGAAGGGTCAGCTTCTTGGAAGCTTCGAAGTCATCCGACATCTCCTTCAGGGGCTTCAGAAACTCGACCAATTCCTGAAGCACATCCCGGTCGATCCCGGACACTCGCTCCAGTTGGTCTCTCTCCAGAAGTATCGCATCGATATTTGAGAGCTGCTCGTAGACCGAAGAGATCAATACGAGGAGACTATTCCACCGCGTTTCGCATTCTTGTTTGAGGGACACGGGGAGCAGGGGCATCAAACCTGTTTACAAAGATGACCCGGTGTTAGAGTTGCAACAAATGAAAAAATACCCGGAGGAACAAAAAACCAAGTATAAGCTTATTACAAAACTAGTTTGTTATTGAGTTTTGGTTTATCCAGTAATTACTCTCAAGCACCAGCATTAATCTTCCTAGGAAATTACTTATTTTCCCAGGCTCCCGGTAGCCCCCATCTATTCGTAATCCAGCCACCTCAGTTATTAAGCACAGCTCAATCAATGTCAGGTCAGTATCAATGTGTGGGGGGGATCGCCCCCCCACATATTCGAATCCCTAATGTAACAGCACCATCACCGGGACATCTTTAATATTAACTAATATATACTATATACGTAAGTGACTAGCGTAGCATAGTCAAATTCGAAAAAATGAAACGCACTAGTAAAATTAAAAATGTTTGGTAAAAGCGCATCTATTATATAATGCCGATTACGGAATAGCTGAATATTCAAAAAACACACATTTTTGAAAATCATTCTTGAAATTTTTCACTAATTTTTAATTTAATTTTGTTTTCTTCGTCGAATACTTACCGAATACCGAATAGTGCCCAAAAAATGGCCATATAATGCAAAATTTACCGAATATCCGGTTGAACCATATTAGATTACACTACACCATTTCACCGTATATAATATATATTAATGTAGCCGAGAGAGACATAGGTGGCTTACCAGCATGCTTGAAATATCGGACGAGGGTTTTACAGGCATCAATGCAGGTTGAATAATCTCCCGGAAGTGAATCGCCATGGAACAGCCGGTGAATGAAGTTATTGACGAGATGCGCGACACAATGAAGCTTTGTGTGGTTCCGCACCGCTGCGATGATATTGGCACCGCGATCGGTCACAAAGACGACGTTTCGAAGACCATCGGCTCCCACGTTGTACGGCTTCAGAGCTTGAAGTAGGAGATTGTGAATGTTTTCACCTGTTTTTGATTTCTGGGCGTCAAATTCGGGGATGCCCGAACATCTTTGGCCATTTGTTTGAGATTCTTAGCGACTGTTGTCCTATGAGGCACCAAATCAATTGCACGAGCATGGCTACATTCTCGACCGGCTTGCATCGCTGCGTCAAGCATTTTGATGAAACCGCTCCCAGCAACCACATTAAACGGTCGAAGATCCATGGCGCAAAACTCAGTTGCTGCACCCAGAATCTTTTTCTTTAAGCGGGTCGGTATAACGGTAGATGTAGATCCATATTGCTGTAATGATGTTTGACCTTTTGTGCAAACACTTTGGAAACAGCTGTGTCGAGCAACATGAGATGTTCCCGCGGCAGCAAAATACGTAAGAAGAACCCCACATTTGTCACATCTGACGTACCCGCTAGTTACCTTTCTTTCGTCCAAAACCAAGCTGAAGTTCGCCCAGATTCCGGATTTGCCAGTCTTCTTTTGAATGGAAAAACCACTCTCTGAAAAAAGTTTTGAAAATTTAAAAAAAGTAACTTTGAAAAAAATCTGACGCAAGACTCAAAAAAATTTAATAAGAGGCACTCCTAAAAGCGAAAATTTGATCGCGTACAGCATTTCATTTCTGAAAATATTGAAAAAATTTTCTAAGTCCAAGACGAAAAAAAAATTTGACAAGGGGTTCACCCCTAAAAGCGAAAATTTGATCGCGTACAGCATTTCATTTCTGAAAATATTGAAAAAATTTTCTAAGTCCAAGACGAAAAAAAAATTTGACAAGGGGTTCACCCCTAAAAGCGAAAATTTGATCGCGTACAGCATTTCATTTCTGAAAATATTGAAAAAAATTTTCTAAGTCCAAGACGAAAAAAAAATTTGACAAGGGGTTCACCCCTAAAAGCGAAAATTTGATCGCGTACAGCATTTCATTTCTGAAAATATTGAAAAAAATTTCTAAGTCCAAGACGAAAAAAAATTTGACAAGGGGTTCACCCCTAAAAGCGAAAATTTGATCGCGTACAGCATTTCATTTCTGAAAATATTGAAAAAATTTTCTAAGTCCAAGACGAAAAAAATTTGACAAGGGGTTCACCCCTAAAAGCGAAAATTTGATCGCGTATGGCATTATCTTTATAAAAATATTACAAATTTATTCATAGGTTCTGCCGTCCAAAACATTCAAAACTTACCGTGTAATTACGAACACCACTTTATTTTTGATAGCGAAGATAATAAAATAACTATCATACTGTGCTTTACCTCTTTAGATTTATGAATATATGCGCTCGATTTGTTTTCCTTTCACTTCAACTGTTTGATAATAAAATTGAAAAGTAATTACCATCAGATAGCGCGTAACTGTCCTCAACTACCAATTAATTAGATAAATTGCCTAGGTAATTATCCAGGCCCCCGGCCCTCCGATGGTTATTGATTTTGGGTTCTTAGGGCGACCCCCTCCACGGTTATTTGCCCCCCGCCCCTGTCCACGTTTATATGGGTAACTTATGAACTTGAGAAAAACGGACGTTCGCCACTAGAATATAATGAAACTAAAAATTCATTTTTTACTAACAAGATTCTTGATAAAATTATTAAATCGGTCCGCAAATTGTATTATAAAATTTAAATACAAATCCTAAAATTAGCATTTCTTTTACTCAAACATCGGGATGTTGTGTTTCTGAAAATGAAACCTCTAAATTGAAACCCACTTTCGAGTGTTATTTTGTGTTCCCTGCTGTATAGTTCCAAATAGCGCCACCCGCCTCCCATTTATTTGGAAAAACATGAGTGAACCACACCTCCTCTTATTTGACGTGTATTGTCGTGTGTTTCATAGTGCACTATTATTGATCTCACCAAATAGGAGGACCCCCCTGCCGTTGATTCCCAACAGTATCATATAGACCCAAAATCAAACGAACCTGCGGTCTTCCACTTATTGATCACTTCACTCTTCTTATACGACCGGGGTGTCGTATTCGCGCCATCCGCATTTGGTCTATCACTGATGATTTCAACAAGAGGGGAAGTAGAAGTAGGAGTTGTTGCAGCGGTAGCCGGTGGAGTTGAGGGGAACTGTGCCATTATTTATGTTTTAAAATACCACTAAAATTATAATTAAAATTAATAGATTTAGATAGATTTAAATGAAATAGACCGCCGGAAGCTTATTCAACTAGAAATTTAATAAAGCGCGGGCCCTCAAATTTTTCAGGTTTTTATTTTTTTGAACAAACAGCATTTGTTCACTCTAATATTAAAGAAAAAACAAAATAATATAATAAATAATAACCGTAACAGATCATTACTTTTGAAAACTTACAGTTACAGACATTGTCGCAAAAACTATTTTAACGAAGATTGCAATGCTTTACATACAAAATATATAGTTTGTTACTTTCTCGGCATCTATGTCTATGCCCAGTTACAATTCGTGAAATAAAAAGATTACTAATAACTAACTCAAAACATTTATTCGAACGCATTCATGCATATAAGCAACCTCAGGTTGAGGGAGGGTGTGATATACAAGGGCATATTACGTACGTATATATGTATGTAGCACTTAGGTCTCTCTAGATACACCACAAAAAACCGACATTTTGGTTTATTAAAATTAACGGCTCATTAGCACGTTTCACATGTCAAACATATAAAAACAGTATATAAAATCCCAGCCACCCTCACACACGGAACACATTCTAAATCTAGCACTGATAGCGAGAACATTGTATTCGAACAAATAGAGAAAGACAAAAAAGTGAAAATATAGTCACATACTACTGAAAAGTAAAAACAGACAAACACATCACAACATGTTCACAGACACAACATAACATACACACACAAGATAAAAACGAAAAGCTCAACCCACCCAAAATACAAATAACATGCGTCCATATGAGTGGCGCCAGACAGTTGAGATCCAAATTCTCGAATCTAAGTTACAATTGGAAACATTGGTGACTGACCATCACCACATAAAATGTATAAAATGATTGTGTTTTCCAACGGGCCTAAACGGGCCGGGCCTAAACGGGCTTTTTCTGAAAAAGTAGGCCCGGCCCGGCCCGTTTCGAAAAAATTTAAGCCCGGCCCGGCCCGCGGGCCGGGCTACGGGCTTAAAATCTCACCTCTATAACACACCATCTTATATTGTTAAATATGTTAAACCAATCGTCTGCGGCCCAGCTTGCCAATGAGGTAATACTTCGAATCGACGTAGCAAGAAACAAAAGATATTGTTTTCTTGGATCATGGGAATGGAACACCTTACCAAGTATTTTACGAAATCCAAACCTGGATTTATCCGAATTCAAATATAAACTGAAAACTCATCCGTTCTAGGCTATTTGACGATGAATTTTGTAGCATCTGACATCTTTATTGACACTCATATCTAACCAGCGTTTTTGTCACGCTACTGCGAAAAAAGGCTCGTTACAAATGTCTTTATCATTATATGTAATATATATTTATATATTGCATATACGTATACATTCGTGAAAATCCGATTTGAAATTCCTTTAGGCTTTTAAATTAAGAAGAGCAAGAGAACTATGACGGGCATCGATTTCAAAGGTGGAATATATATGAAGCGATTAAATGTATATAACATGAAATTCAAAGCTTATTTACATATAAGGCAGATTGCTGCTAAAAAGAGTTGAACAGTAGCTAAGGCAGGTTGTACTTGTCTCATAAGTACAAAAGCAAGACAGTATACTGGTCTCTTGTCTATTTGGCCCCCGCGGTGATGTCAGCACGACACGTCCTACAATAAGCTGGGTCCCCTCGGTTCCCAGGCGTTTTTGGTGAAAAACTTGTAGGGTTGAAATTCACAAAGCGCTGTAATATTATTGTTATAGCTCAGCTACAAATTCAATATACACAAAATGACAAGAACAATGCCAACGTGTGTTAGAGTGAACCATAAATAGATCGATTGCAGCTTCTTAAATCCGCTATTTTGCACGTTGTTATGCAAGACTACTGCATATTAAATTTGATTTCATTATGTTTGCTTGGATAACCACCTGTTCGAGGCCCACCACTGTTTGCAGGATCACCGATCTATAGTAGATTTAGTTAAATCGATAGTTCATCGATCTTACACTTCATGCCCCACACAAATTTTTAACCTTACCGATATGCCACGTATATACTCATCACTAATCTAAATAATAAATGCAAAAAATACATATAACACAATGCACCTCCAAATCTGATTACACACTGCCACTGCACGTTCACTTACAACTTCGTCTAGCAATTACCATCTGATATCGCATCCATATTCCACAAGGTTCATCAAATAGCAATGATGCAAGCAATGTCTATGCGAACACCGATTAAGTAAGGCATCTACTGTGTAATTTATACAATCTTTATAACATTTGTAAGAAGCAATAACTGTAGTAAAAACAACGTGATATTTAAACAAAACTCGAACTACACATTTTGTTTATTATAACGTTTATTACTTTAAACCATTGAAACCATTTCAACACATAAAGAATAACGTGATATTTAAACAAAACTCGAACAACACATTTTGTTTATTATAACGTTTATTCCGTTAAACCATTGAAACCATTTGAACACATAAAGAATGCTTTCTGTGTATAAAGCGGCGAAAAAATATATACATAACATTAATTGCTTCACATATATACATTATATATTATATTTTACACTTATTACACCTTGACTCTTATTACACATTTCACCCGCAGACATAGACAGAGTTAAGAAACACTATAAATTCCTACCATGTAATGACCAAAACCAAGGTTCTTAAATATATGTATACACTATGTAGGTCATTTGCGGCGAAGAATAATTATGGCATACCAGGTTTCTAACCAAGAACGTGAGGAAAGCAGTTAAATACAAGAAGCTCATGAAATTCTCACGGTGAGCTCACCAACGTGAAAAGACCACATGCCTAAATTCTTTAAGATCCAAAACATTCTATCAATTCGTACTCAAGTAGACACTTATACGTATCACTTACGGTGGTACAGGATCTTGAATTAGATTCAAATTGCTCTAATTTATCTAGCGGCCTTCATTTAGGTTAGGAAAAATTAATGTTACCATTGGTGGTAAGAATTCTCGTACGGATCGGAACTGGATCTGTTACATACACAACATACATGTAAGAAGCTCTTAAAAGCCGAATGAAAAAAATAGTTTTCTGTAGCTATGCAACTTGTCTGTAGCTAAGCCACCCATGAAGACCAGCACGGTGCTTCATTATCTGTACATAAAGAGCTCAGCCTACCGCCTGTTGTTTGAGTGATTGTGTTGACGCGGCCTTTATGATGCATTTCGGTCTCATGGATACATTTTCAACGTTATGGAGACCCAAACATAGGCAAAAGCGTTATGCTTAATTAGATCTTTAATCGTTTGACGAAATTAGCTCATTATTGCCTATATCTACACTGGTTACGAGGATACGATTGTGTTCAAGTATTTCATGTCACGGCCGTTTTTAATCATGTAGATCCAACTCAGATTATAAGTAAACGACCACATAAAATTTCAACCACTTTACAAAATGAGCTCAATATCACCTGCATTATATTGACGGCTCTGGAAGATATGACAGTTTTCGTGCATCTCGAGTCTTCTGGACCCATCTTAAAACCCATTTTTGCGTAATCCCACAACACGGCTAAAACATGGGTAACCGCCTCAGTAACGCGACATATGCAGATATACAAGCTAGCTCCATAAAGTGAATCCAACAAATTTATACGGTTATAAATGCAATGGTTATAAAGATATGGTGGTTTTCGTGTACTTCGGGGACAATGCTCCCTTTTCTAGCCACTTTGGATACTAATCCTTTACTTAATATACTTGTGAAAAAGCCTTATATACATTTTTATAAAGCCTTAGCTGTTACAAGAATACAATGAACTTGATTTGGCTAAAATATCTTCACTGCTTATCGCATTACTGTACAATGAGTCTAACAACTAGTTTTGTCGGAATCTTTTCAGCTCACTGTTACGGAAAGACGGAGTTCCGCTGGAATCCGTTTTAACACCGAAGGGCTCAAATATTGAATTCTAGCATACACCGCGAGGCGATAGTATGCCGTTGTAAATTTGATTTATGGATAACACAAAAAATATATTTATACCCAAACTTTACCGGATGATTAGTTGTCAATCGTCAATAAAGTTCACATTAATATTGCGGTTGACTACCAAAAAACACTTACCCATTAATGGTGGAAACAGACGTGATGTAGCCATTACCGTGTAAGAAACATATTCGTCTTGCTGGATCAATGACCATAAGCTTGCGCGATCTGCCGCGTCGAGTTCATCGTTACGTTTGTAACGCGGATATAGCAGAGAAATTAGGTGATGAACAAAATGCGGTTCCCAACCCAAACCAGTACGAGCGTTAATAAATTGCCGCACTATCTCAGCGTACGAAGCATCTGAAATTCCCGTTTCAGCATATGAACTTCGACGTTCCAGCGAATGGAACTGGTCAAAATCCAAAAACCGAGGTAGCTGAGCTTTCAGGACGATCTAGAACACAGTAAACAAATTTTTATCAATTTCCATCTGGTTTTACAAAAACAATCAGCACTTATATTTAGGTAAAAAGGTGTTTGATTTTTCAATTGCTAATACGATGAAAGCAATGGCATTCGCGTCGTTCGCATCCATCAAGACACTTGTTCGGAAACAATATCGTGAAAATTGACTCTTGGAATTATCATTTTTATGGACGTTGATAAATAATAAATTTCCGCATTTTTGGTAACTGGAGAAAGAAAGAAGAGGTCGCACAGCTTTGAAATGTGCTGAAAGTGAAAATTACTTTTATTGATAATGTTTAATCAATGACATTATTCTCATAATGCATTTGTAGTGTGTATTTTAAAGGAGGTTACGCACTCGATTTTCATACATGTGAACCTCAAAAATGCAAGAAAACCTATTTAAAAAGTTAGTCGTAAATCAAAAAAGGTAAGTCGGTTTGGAGTGAGCTCTTTTCGGCAGGGATAGCAAAATAAGTTCCACTTTCCCCAATATTTCATACCATTTCCCTATTCTTATAATATGCCCATTATTGCGAAAATTTTTAAGAGGGAGGGGGCTAATATCCCAGTGGATACCTATGTTATGTAATAAAGCAGTTTTCAATTACGCTAGAAATGTCTAACCTATTATGATAAGAATAAATGCTTAC
Source organism: Trileptium ribeirensis (assembly GCA_030248225.1). Taxonomy (NCBI): domain Eukaryota; kingdom Metazoa; phylum Nematoda; class Enoplea; order Enoplida; family Thoracostomopsidae; genus Trileptium; species Trileptium ribeirensis. The sequence continues at coordinate 42,713 of JASANE010008278.1, read as the reverse complement.
AGATTTTACTGTCTATTTAAATGTTATTGTTTTGTATTGCAGAATAAAACCCTTTTCAAATTGTTGTAGGGGGTTTTGGTGGGTGACCTTTTATATCCGGCTGGGGATATATTGACCGTTGTATTTTTAACACTAATAACTCTATCGAGATTGCAGAACGTAGTGAGGCATAGGCACACCTACGTCTTTTGCGTGTACAACCAAACAGCTCTCGATAGCATACGTCGATATCACACAATGCCGCACAAGTTAGAACAAACTTACACAGGCAATAACTTTCCCATGCCCGAAAACCGCCGAAGTGCAACCTATCAGCCTCACAGGACGTCACAATAAAATTAGGAATTTTAGTGTCGATTAACTGTCGGAGCGCCATATCCCCGCACTGATGGGACCATGGGTCGCAGAGCAAAATCAACACGGGCAATGAGTTGCCCCTGCGCGAAAACCACCAAGTACAACTTCTCAGTCGCCCAGGAAGTCAGAACAAATTTTCGAATTTTGGATCACGAGGGTGCCACACCTCAAACACCATGAACCGGAGCCTTAATCAAAAAACAAAAGAGGCATACGGCATTTATCGTTTTGCTATGAAAAAATAATAACTAGAGAAAAAATTCGAAAGTTAAACTAAAAAATAGCCTTGCTTCCGTGATAAAATGAAGTAAAAACCATCATTTTGACATGTGATCCCGGGCCAGGTGCCATACCCCCGTATCCATGGAACCATGGGTCGCAAAGTAAAACCAACACGGCAATAAATTTCCTATGCCTGAAACCCCACAAGTGAAGCTTTACAGCCGCCCAGGATGTCAGAAGGAACGATCGAATTTTGGATCGAGGAACCACGAGGGTTCCATACCTAAAAACCCATGAACCGGAGCCTTAAACCAAAAACAAAAGAGGCATCCGGCATTTATCATTTTACTATGAAACAAAACCAACCAGAGAAAAAATTCAAAACTTAAGCTAAATAATCTTGCTGCCATGAAGAGTACTAAAATGGGGTAAAACGCACATTTTGACCCTGACCCCGGAAGCAGATGCCAAATCAAAAACGCTGGGGGATGTACACGGTAAATCGATATGCCGGTTCGAATGAGCCCGAGATCATTAAAATCGGTCAAATTGTTCCTGAGTTTTATGGCCGATCACACACACAGACGGAAATTAAAAGCTTTCACCCCTGCAACACACAATCTCCACTGCGTTACACTACGTTCTGACTAACATTGGCCCAAAGAAATTTTCCTTTCTCATGAATGTAAAGTGCAATTTTAGCGAATATTAACAAATTTTACCATTCAAATCATAAAATCAATGCAATAATCCTGATGCAGACATGCACATAAAATGATACTATACACAAATTACCTCTGGCACTCATGAACCCTTATAACGCTGGTTGTCATGAGAGTTTAGGAACTCGCTTATTTCGCGTGTCACTAAAATAACTTATCTGAAGGCCCAAAAACAACGTATAACCGAATAAGTGACGATACACGAAAATAAATCCTTAAATCGGGCTCGCCTTGAACATCTTGCAATCACCATAAATGCTATAGAACAATCATGCTGGATTCTAGATGAGTCTTTGTATTCAACGGATTCTGGATTCTACAGTCTTTGTATTCAACGTATCGAAAAAAACTACAGAGACGATTCTAAATTCCTTAAAAGCAATAGCCAAACAAAAAGATATGAGACTATATTCAAGAACTGAGAATTTGTCAACCCAACACACATCTAAATCGACTGAAACTTAGGATATGTTTGCGCTGGACTTGAAGTAACCATATAATCGTATATAACCAAACAAATGATCACCGGTTATATTTTCAACATATGGTTTGTTGACCTTAAAACACTTGGAAGCCCTGAAAATGTATAATATATAATTAGACTCCATATAACGAAGCCATCATATTCAGCGCGTTTGATAAACTAATATATACTAGTTTGAAGACACAAGCACGCAATAATATTCCGAAATGTGAAAATCATCCCCCGCAAAAGAATCGACGAGTCATATGCGATCCCGCGGGGCCCAGGGAGTGGTCCCACAAAAAGTTGTAGATCCCCGTGAGCTAATTCCGGGAAAAGGTCTGTTTTTCCATGTGACTGCTATGACCTGCGAACCCCAAACAACCTCGTTACCAGATTTGGCAATGTACTCTTGGAAATCCGTTTTGTCCAGTTTGACACAGAAGGTGGAAACAGAACTCTTAGAGTTAAATAAAGGAAACATCGTCATCACTTTGAAATCGAATAGATTTTATCGAAATTCATCGACCTGAAAATGAGCTATGAGTTACACCAACAGAATTTTTTCGAGTTTCTCTCTAGCGTCCTCAGTGGAAACTCCGCTCGCTTCACTCATTGAGTTTGAAAAGCTAAAATATCCTTCGACGGATGCCCGTACAATGCTGAACGCTATAATAATAATAAATTAAACATACTACTTGGCCACCAAAAAGCACCGTGATTACAATCTTGTTTTTATTGTGAAAATCTAGGATGCTGTAGTTCGAATACGTCGGATTGCAAAGACGAGTACAGAGATCTCCGGTTAACAAGCCTTCTCTGTAGTTGTCACACTACAAACAATAATACTACATGCATACACTGAAATCTGGCCTGTGTACGACCTTCTGAAAGTTGATGGCGGTTTGGGTCATTATCGGAGGAAATTTCAAAGTGAGGGACGACAAAATTTTGGTCTATATACAAAAATTTTCCAAATTTTCGGGTCATTTAACTGTCGTACAAACCCTTTCAGGCTACAAAACATAGTTTTAGCGTGGTAGTAATTAATGTTTAAAAAGACATTTAGCATGCGAAAACATAAATTTACAGACATTAATAAATCTTGGATTTAGTTGAACACGAAGATTCGGATGAGTGGGGGAAAGTTCTTGATTTGGAAGGTGCGTGGTACTTACGTTCTCCACGTTACTTTAAACAGGTCAGGAAATCCGTAGCTAATGGCCAATACAACCATATTTTAACAAGTTACAAAAAAATTTCTAAATGGGAATTGGAAAAGAAACCCCTACATGCTTTTTCAGTCATATCGATGTCTTTTGCACTAAACTAAAAAATATTGAAAGCAGGTAGAACACCGGACCCCTTTAGAAAGTTGTTATTTCAGTCACTAAAATATTAAAAACCAGCAAATATCTAATCTGTGCTAAAAGCATATTTTTACAATATTCTGTCACATCCTTTGTTAGGTACCGGGGAGTAACCGGAATTCCTGTTCAGCTTACTGGTTAAGAATCCAGCTAATTATTTCCTGAATGGAAGTTCCGGTTTCATGTCTTTTGGGTATCTGCATACACGACAAACTTGTAATACAACCTTCTCGTTCCATAATAAAAACTAGTATATACCTCGCAAGCGAGGGGGAGACGGAGCAAGCTCCATTTTTAAGTTATGATTTTGTTTAATCACTTGTAACATGCTGCTTGATGAATGTACCATCCTAAAACCTCTTGAAACCTGAACCCATTGAAAACCCTAAAAGCTCGGCGACCCTAAATCCACCGAAAACAACTGACAAAGCATCAAGTATTTGCACTGGACTCTAAATAACCAAACCATTGCATTCAGCCTACCGCAAAACATATATTCTTGATGACCTGTACGCAATACCCTAAAAGCTCGTCGACCCTAAATCCACCGAAAACAACTGACAAAGCATCAAGTATTTGCGCTGGACTCTAAATAACCAAACCATTGCGTTCAGCCTACTGCAAAACCTATATTCTTGATCACCTGTACGCAATACGTAACTAATCTACTGAAGACAGTCTATATTGTGGGAATCGGGTTCGTGACCCTAAATCCAATGAAAACCCAATGAAATATGTACACTGAACCCTAGATAATCAAATCGTTTCGCAATTTGTACAAGAGAGGACACAGGGGATTGTCTGCCGTGGGGTTAACTCTTCTCCAGTAAATGTTATAAGCGGCGTTCCGCAGGGAGCGGTTGCTGGACCTCTATTGTTCCTACTGTATATTATCGATATAGATTCCTGCATTAGTGATAATGTTAACATCTTAAAGTTTGCGGACGACCTCGAAGTATTTATAAGAATTAAACTAAGTGAAAGTGATAATAGCTCTGATTGCTTAAACAATGATTTGGTACCATTACATAACTGTTCAATCGATAACGCGATATATTTCATTTACGACAAATCATTTACGATATATTTTGGCCACAATAAAACCAAATTCGTATATAATTTAGGCGGAAAAGATCTTGCTGAATGTACTAATATCAGTGACCGTGGGATAATTGTTTCAAATGATTGGAAATGGGAACGACAGGTAGTATCAGCGGTAGGACAAGCTAATAAGATGTACATACGGTATATTTAAGCGCCATGTTAAACATCTGAAAGACTTGAAGACTTCATTGTTAGAGCTTCACAGAATCCTGGTTCAGCCACAGTTGGAATATTTGACCCAAGTATAGAACCCATATTTAAAAACATTATGCTCATCGAAGGTGTCCAAAGAAGGGTTGCGAAATTGCAGCCAAGCATCCGCCATCTCTCCTACTCGAAAAGACTTCAGCAACTACAACTGTTGTCGTTGGCACGTCGACTTTGGGCGCATTTGATTCTACTCTATCACATGATGAAGAACAATGTAAACCTAGCTCATTACAACCTATTGTTTCTTGCTGGTAACGTCGCCACCAGAGGTCATCGATATAAGCTCAAACCTCCAGATATTTCCAAGACATCAATCAATCAATTGAGCATTTCGCACGCTTGAAGGTGCTAGCTCCATCCATCGGCAATCGTCTTTGTCAGGGCCTTCCATCGACTACGATCGCCAGCAATTTCGGAACATTCTTCTCTCCAGTTTTGCCATTTGCGCCTACGGCGTTGGGGCGCACGAACATGTGATTCTAAGATCTTCACAACGGCACGGCTCCACGTCTTGAACACTCCACCCTGAGGCCGTTTCCAGTCGTCAAGGAGCACAGCGAACAGTGTTCGGCGTGGTATGCGATTTTCGCTCATACGCAAGACATGTTCGAGGTATCGCAATTGACGATTACTACGATCAGTATTACTTGCCTCAGAGTCAATGTTTGACGAAATCGATTGCGAACTTTCACATTACTAACACGATCGGTGTATCGAATGTTCAACGAACGACGAAAACATCGATGTTCGAAAGCTTGTAGCTTATCATGGTCGTGTTTCAGCAATTGCCACGTTTCGCAACCATAAAGTAGGATCGAACAAATACTCGCGTTGTATATTCGTAACTTAGTACGAACGATGATACTAGATCTTGAGAACACATTCTTCGATAAAGCGTTGAATGCGGTTTGTGCTTTGGCGATACGAGTTCTGATATCGTTAGTCGATCCACCTCTGCAGTTCGTATAACTGCCAAAGTAGCAAAACGACTCGACAACTTTCAACGTGTCAGTTCCCAGACGAATATTTGAGGCATTCGTACAGCATGCCATCGCTTTTGTTTTGCCGGCGTTTATTTCCAGACCCACAGAAGATGCAACATGAACGACACTGTCCAGCATGGATTGCATTTCATGCTCAGATGCGGCAAACAAGAAGATATCATCTGCAAAGTCTAGATCGAAAATAGCGTGTAGCGGATAAATGTTCACGCCACCAGTGCCATTATTAAGAGCCACATCCAGCACCCAACATATATTACAGTTAAATAACGACAGAGACAATATTGATCCTTGGCGTATACCCTTCGAGATATTAAAGCTGTGGCCAATTCGATTGTAAACATGGATCTTGCTAGACGTGCATCGATATAATTCCGCTATTATTTTGCACAAGCCGAACGGAATACCGTAATAATTTTCGAGAATGTCAATCATCACTTTTCGATCAATAGAGCCAAAAGCAGCACGAAAGTCAATGAAGTAGGCGACGGTAGGTCGACGAAATTCGTGTCTATGTTCGAGGACGAAAAGATTTGATCAACACAGCTACGCGATGGGCGAAAACCCGCCTGGTTTTCTCGTAATGTCGATTCGAGCGCCGGTTCTAGGCGATTTAAAATTATACGTTCGAGGATTTTAAACGCCACCTCAAGCAATGAGATTCCGCGATAGTTCGAACACTACGTTTTGTCGCCTTTCTTAAACAAAGGCTGGACGATTGCAGTTTCCCACGAAGTCGGAATTTTACCCGACGACCAGATCTTTTGTATCAGCGACAGGAGAGATTCGATAACGTCTGGGGAGACAGATTTCCAGATGTCGATGGGAATGCCGCTCTCACCCGGGGCTTTACCCGCTTGAATTTGACGAATTGAAGACTTCAACTACTCGAGACTAGGCAACGCATCGCTGACATCAGCAAAGCCTTCGAATGCCCAGTGGGATCCCCCAGTGGTTTGTTGAGGAAAACACGCTGACGTGTTTCAAACAGTTGCTAAACGTTTCCGATTTTTTCACGGAAGTTTAACCTGTTTTTGCTCTGCTCCTTCTCTTTTCAGGCCCTATCGAATGGGTCTATCGCCTTGTGCAACATGCAAAGACGCATTGATCAAACGACGAAACAACTAGGCCTGTGCACGATGCACACGGGTGAATAGATATTTCGGCCTTCAGAAAAACCTATATAGACCCTTCCTGATTCCGTGCACGCAATACATAATCAGATAAGTCAAAACATACTACACTGAAAAATCGGGCAGTAAAATCCTTGAAATTCCATGAAAATGTTATAATATAGCAAAGTTGAACTCTAGCTGGCAAAACCATCGTATCCAGCGTGCTTGATAACCTAACAGGCACTCACAGTAAGGTAAAAACATGCAATACGGCGAAATCTGAAAAATCGTTATTTCGGGCAAAGGGTCGATGAACCACATTTGGTCTATTTGAAAAGTTCTAGTCAGAGAAGCTGCAGATGTCGATGTGTTGACTGTGCATGACATTCTCCATTTTTTGATGTCAAACCTGTATCGCGAGATATGAGTTGCGAAAGACAGATACTCGCATTGCCAGATTTGGCAAAGAACCCTTAAAACCCAGGTTTTTGCAACTTTCACCCAGAAGATGGGATGGGAGCTGTTCGCATTCAACAAAAAGGCATATCGTCGTCACTTTTGCTATCGAACAAAAAATTGTCGAAATCCGTCCACCCGACAATATGATATGAATGACAGAGACAGACAAAAAAAAAGAAATTTTCACGATTTTCACCCTAGCCCCCGCTGTGGAAACTCCACCCGCTCCGTTTCAGTTATAACATTATGTTGAAAACGACCAAAGTATGCATGGCTCAAGGGAGTTCAACTGAGATACAGTACCATTGCAAAAAAGGCCATCGTTCACAGACATACTCAAACAAATCAGTTCATAGTTTTAAGCATTCTCTAGAACCTTAGTAATAGCAAATGAAACAAAATATAAGCCCATAGTTAAAATCACAAAATCGTGTATAGTTCTTGGGGGGACGGGGGTCCCTGGGATACAGCGCAATTTCAAAAAGGGTACATAGGTCACAGATACACTCAAATAATCAACTTCGATTGGTTTAAACATCCTCTAAAACCTTTGCAGTATCAGACGCAACAATAGGGAATAACCCGATCCGTCCATTTAAACCGCATCCCGAACCTGGTCTTCGAAACTTATATACTGTAAAACAGATGAAGGACGAAACGCAGACATTGTGGATTTAAAATGTATTAAAATAGAGTTTACATTAAACTTAATGTGTGGCGATAACATGATTGTCTTTGTGGGACTTTGAAGAGGCTTCAGAACCTAAATTATTTCTTTTTCGATCAAGATGTCGGTTTTTGGACACTCAGCAGAAAATTGCCTTCCGCCGTACAGGCTTGCGTAAACTGCATCAAACAGATGTTTTTATAACGCATGGAGCGTCGACGAGACTATTTTACCGTCTCCAATCGCCTGTTACTATAGCCATATATACGTTCGTCAATTGTTATTATGTAGGAAACTTTAAATTATTGGTTAATATGATTCTAAAAGAAAATAAAAAGGTATACTATAATTTTCTAATCGTTGGCCAGAGACATTGCTCACGCTAGCGTTGGACAACCAGGTCCCCTCAGTTAGATTATGATGATGATTTTCTGATATGAATGCTATAAATGAGACAAACTGTGATACTGCTCCCACAGTTTCAATACATGCAGTTCGTTCCCACGAACGAAGTTTCGGGATGCTTTGCAGATATGTTACTCACTCTAATATAGACTGATTACGAACTTAGCAAGCGCGTTGGATGTGCTTCAAGCAACTTTTATTATCTAGGCTTACAGCTAAATAGCTTTCTCAATTATCCATGCACTAATAAGTATATATATCAACTTGGACCGGTTCAATTCTTACATATACCGCAGATTTCTGAATGGGTAAGCTGCTGCTACCATCGGCCTAGCTTTGTTTTTTAACAAACTCCTGCCTGGCGAAGGTGAATAATTCCTACTGGAATTGTGTCCTATTTACGTTACACAGCGTAATTTGCTGAGTTGGTATTTTTTTGTTTGGGTTGTGTTGTAACTTGTGTATATATAACGTGTGATTGGCGCACAGATGAAGCAAAAAATGGGGACAATATTTTCAACAAAAATTTTTAACCGTAACTGGGATTCCGGATCCGGTATGGTTTTTGGCTTTTGCCGGTACCGCAACCGGAACATGATTTTCGCCGGAACCAGAACCAGCAACCGGAGCCGTCCATTTAAACTGGATCCGGAACCTGGTCTTCTAAACTTATATATATACTATATAAAACACATGAAAGGTGAAATGAAGGCGCTGTGGATTCAAAATTTACTGAAAATATATTTTATATTAAACTTAATCTATTTCGATGACATTATTGCATCTTTTTGAAGGGGCTGATGACGTTAAAATATGTATCAATCAAGATGTCGTTTTTGGACTCCCAGCACAAAAATGCCACCCGCTGAACAGGCTTGCGTAAACTGCGTTAAACTGAATGTTTTTGTAAAGCATGGAGCGTAGACTAGATAATTTCGCTCTGTCTCCAAGGGCATCCCTTCACAGGATACAAGTTCGTTAAATGTTATTCAGTAGGAAACTTGAAATTATTGGCTTATATGGTTCTAAAAAAACTGAAACGGTATACTATAATTTTCTGATCTTTGGCCAAAGACATTGTACAGCTTAGCGTTGGGCAACCAGTGCCCCTCAGTTAGATGATGATGATATTCTGATCAGAATACTATAAATGAGACAAATTGTGATACAACAAATTTTTGGAATGGCACTGTGTCTGTGGCACTTTGACCGATAACCTTTTTTGTAAGGTACTATAAATCAGACCCTGCTCTTTTGAACCTTGGGTGGTGTCGTGGTTTGCAAACATAATCCTGGTTTCTCAGAACAGCCCCCTTCCCCCACTTCGAGTTTTAGCCCAAAAATGCTCGAAAAACGTTCATTTTTTCTCGAAAAACGACCATTTTCTAGTTTCGCAGCATTTTTCGATTTTTAGCCCCAAGAATGTTCGAAAAACGTTTGTATTTACAGTGTTCACAACCGTACACCTTTCGTGTCATTTTTAGCATCAAAATGATCAAAAAAGTACATTCTTGTGAGTTACCCCCATTTCATGCCAACTCCCCGGTTTTTTGTTCCACAATTTCCGCAGAGGGGACCCGTTTCGTGCTCCCTCGCATTAAGATTTCATTGTCAATGATGTTCGATTTTGTTGTAAAAACATGGTGGCTACAGCTCGCTGCGCACCCCTAAACTGAACCACGTTATACGTAGTTAAGATGGCATACCAGAAAAAGAAATCTTATTTATTAGCTTTACGTAATCGATCTCCACATTAGTGCAGTCTTAGTTAAAATTCAGCCCTATTCATGCTTCCTGTCTACTTTTCGAAGCAGCCGTTACTGAATTCTTCAGATGAAATTGACCTAGGCTGTCCGGACTGGCAGGAAAAGTAGCCAAATTAGTTAGTGTACCCTCAATTACGATTATTTATACTCAGTAAGTACCAAACGTCTTCTTACTTAGTTTTGCATAATTAAATATGTATTACATTTACTATGCCACAGCTTTGCCGCCATGTTCCATTTGGATTATAAAAGAAATGATGCTCAACAGTGGAACATAACCGCCCCACTATATCAAGTATTCGGAAAGAAAGCTAGTGATGCACACTGTCGGTACTGTGTTGGGCTATTTCGATATAAAAACGCAAACTAAACACCAAAATATGTTATAAATCAACAAACATAAGAAGAAGAAATGAAAAATGGTAAGCTCAGGAAAAACTCCAATCGACATACGATCCCTCAGAAATAAATCGACAGTGTCAAAATATTCTATCACTCTGGCCCCTATATAGAGACGAGGAAACAGGGTTCCAGGGTTTTCGAGCTCCCCCAGAATTTCGTCAACTCCCTCTTGTTAACCCCAGCACCTTCAGGTATTTTGCGGTTACACCAAAAAATATTGTTTTAACAAAGCTTAATACTACTCCTTATATTTCTACTATTTATGATAAAATCCTAAGTAAAACGAAATGCGGCCCGCAGAAATATATACACATTTTCAGCACGTACATAACAAATGTGCATCAAAAACAACGATATACATGATGTAAACACATGAAAAAGACGAACAAATTCAATTATAAAGCCCCCATTTGACCTGGAGCGGTACGGATTTCACCCAAGTAACCTGGGGGAAATTCCCCGAGGCATTGTCAGTTCCTCTCTCAAGTTAGAGCTGGAGAACTCAGCTGAAAACCATTTGGTTAAATTTCGGTCCTGTGGAGAGGCCAACCACTGACACATATCATAGCAAGAACTAATGCCCAGATCAGAATGATTACCGGATTCGACCTAATTAAACCAAGTTTCAGCCAAATCCTACCATCCTACGCTGGGCTCTCCTTTCGTTGAAAATTCTGCCAGGGGGCATGAAACAGGACCCCCCGAGTGCGAACCGCGGGGCACCCGATTTTGGCAAGACAAAAACGGTTAAAAATCTTCATAAACACTGTCAAAACGCTTTTAGTGAAGACAAAACGATTTTCAAACAAATTTTGACAAAATTGGCTAAATTTTTGGCTTTAGAACGGAATTTTATACAAATTTTATGTACTTTGGACAGATCGGAAACAAAAAGTTTTCCCAGAGGCGGTGAACCGGGGACAGCCCAAAATTTTGCCAGCGGCATGAACCGGAGGGCATCTGTTCTGCACCAGGGGGAACCGAAAAATGCCAGGGGGCACCACGAACCCACTCCCAATTTGGAGAACCCAGCTACGAAGCGGAGGCGTAGATTTAGCTTAATGCCCTGTTACAATAATTCGATCTAATAAACAAAACACAATTAACCAACGCCTATGTCGTACGGTTGCTTGAACGACTCGTCCGGATGAAAAGTAGCTTCCAAACTGAAACGCTAGGTCGGCTGGACTTTAACGCGAGGTTTACAACTGCCTGCATGGCAGGATTGACTTTAGTTTGCCACAAAAATTTGTCAAACAATACGAATTATGAGGATGTTAAATTCGTTAAGGTTGAAGCTACCTGTTGGTATTGTAACAATATTTGAACGTTTCCTCACATTTTCTACCAGATTTGATACAACTGGGTGTCTCCAAGCCTAAGTTGTGTTTTTCTTTGTTTGGAAGACACCTCTAGTAACCTATGGAGATCCAACTCCTACTCATAAGGCAGCAGGGAACGTTTTAACCAGAGAATGACTTAGCCGCGGCAGCCACTCAGACGATAGAGTTAACCTGTGCTCCATAGGTGACCCTACCTTGCTTAAGTGCAGCTTAGTTCATGGTGGACTTGCAAGTTGATTTTTTACTAGTTTGATGCAAACTTGAATTCGTGTATTCATCAATCATCAACGCCTCATCTGCACATTCTACACGACCTATATCACAACAATTCCTCTTTGTATCATAATGATGTAACTCAATGATGAAGCGTAGCATTTAGTAAATGTAAATAATACTGTAGTGACATGTCATGCGCTACACTGTACCTTAGTTATAATTGGTCTAAAATAATACTAATAATTCCATTCCAGTGCAGGTACTTACCAAATGGTCGAGAACATATTGGGCTTCGGTGGCATTAAATAAATGTTGAGGTTTATGTAGCTGCCTTCTAATTTTCGTCACCAAAATAATCACACCCGCAGTCAGTAAAATACATATCATACATCGGCAACAGAAGCGCATAGATTACTGTGGAAGAAAGCAAGTGGGCGTGCTAAAATACTCCACGTGCCGTAAAACTCTACACAGTGTGCAGCTGTATTTAACAACTAACCTTAAACTAAATAACTAAAAGTATATATATATAGCTTTGTACATATACGGTATGGCCTGACCCTCAAGTTGTCCCGTCGAGCGGTAATTGGTTAGATATTGAAATTAAAAAGTCAAAAATATATTTAGCAACCTAACCTTTAACTAAATAACTAAAAGCATGTAATTTTGTAGATATACGGCATAGCCTGAACCTCCTGTTGTCCCTTCGTGAGAGTAGTTAGTTGGTTTTCGAAATTAAAAGATTAAAAACCCTAAACTAAAAGCCGTCCTGGCTAAGGGTAGACGCTCTAGTGTTAACACTCTCGACTCCCTTAGTTTCTGGATAATTCTAGCTAAGGATACTAAAGGGGATGGAATGAAATGACCAAATTTCAAAATTTATAGCTGTGTACGACACAATCCCAGGTCGTGCACAGCTTTTATCGAGGATACCTTTAGGGTAGAATAAGTAGCCCGCTTCCTCCTCTACGGTATCACTTATGGCTATATTAAATATTATAAACCTATATAACCTTTTATATTTAAACGAGCAGCATTTCTTATCGCTATGGCTGTGAATTCTGAGCGCTGAATAATATGCAATTTAGATTATATTAGCATCAAATTACAAAATGAAACATGTATTGTTCTACAAAATGAGACCACATACACCCATATAACTCTGGCGGTTGCAGAGGTATTCTCATTTTCGTGTATTTTGAGTGACACGGGCATGTGGAAAGACAGCTTTGACCCAACCCGCAGCGTAAATAATTACAATAACAGCACACCATTTTCAGCTACACTGTGGATGAAATGCTCTACAAAATCCTATATATATGTAGCTCGAGCGGTTGTGCAAATATTATCATTTCCGTGTATTGTGGGTTCTAAACACCCATGGAAAAACCTGGTTTGAACCATCCCTGCACGGTAAACAGTGACAATAACAGCACAACATTTTCAACTACACTGTGGATGAATTGCTCTACAAAATTAGACCAAAAACGAAAAACCCTATATAGAGCTCGAGCGGTTGTGGAGATATCATTTCCGTGTATTTTGGGTCCCGCGCGACACAGAAAAACATGTTTTGACCCAGCCCTGTAGGACAATAACAGCACGCCATTAAAGCTACACAGAAAATGAACTGCTCCACAAAATGAGACCAAACATTCGAATAACTTGAGCGGTTGCGGAGATGTTACCATTTTCGCGTATTGTGGCTCCTATGGGCCCATGGAAAAACCAGGTTTGAATCAACCCTGCAGTGTAAATGACAATAACAGTACATTATTTGCAACTACATAGAGGCTGAATTGCTCTACAAAATGAGATGAAACGCCCTATATAGCTCGAGTGGTTGTGGAGATATTGTGGTTGCTAAATACAATTTTCGCGAAGTGTGGGTCTCATGGGCCAATTTTAGAACCCGTTTTAACCCAAACCATACATCCTAAGAGAACGATGTAGCAAAGCATATGTGTTTACTATCTTATAGAGGCCTATTTGATCTATGAAATGAGCTCAATTGCACTCACATATCTACACCGGTTGTCGAATTATAACAAGTAGTGTGATTTTTAAGCCCCTTTCGGACCCGACCCGAGCCATTTGACCGGCTTATTCTGGGTTTTTGATTCTAAAATCGGCCGTCTCACCTAACTAAAGAGCATAAATGATATTTCAAACCTTCAAAAGAGCTATCGCGTGAATCCATCGGCCCAGCCAAAGTTAAGTTATTAACCTAAAAACCCAATAGCGGACATTGTCAGATTTCACTATGTCACGACTAGTAAATATTTTCGCTTCACTCGCTCACTCAGAATTCAATTATCTACATATTATTGGTTTAACATATATTCGCAAAATATACGTACGTGAAATAGATCAAAGATGCGCCCCAGTACCCGGCAACGAGGTGTCACTATTTCTGGAGAACAATCTTGATGGCTTTGCAGATGGTACCGAGGGCGGCCATGATACACTTACAACTACAGCTATAACAGGTTTTCAGGGGAGTTATTTGCGTGCACTAATTTTATTGTTACTAGCTTTATGTAACGGGTGAAAATGTTGTTTTATCAGAAAACATTTTTCCGGTATATTAATAAAGTAACCAATTTTTGATAAGTTACTGAGTTTAGAAAATTTTCTAGTTAATTAACGTTCATATCTTTACTAGCTACTCTTAATTACCTCTTTTGCCTTTATAAATTTTGACACGTTGTATATACATTGCCTGTCAATAACGCAGGAATATTATCGATGGAAGGACACAAAGAAAGAGGTGGTGGTTCGTGCGGCATGAAGGGAAAAGTTCGCCAACCGGTGGCCTCTTCCCCAGAGGTATGTAAATTAGGTTAGGTGTTAAACCATGTTAACCTACAAGATAGCAGTGCTGGCATACCCTATCCGCTTCAGATGTGGTGCCAACACACACGGTTCCGCTACTATTGGTGACGGCTGTGGAACCGCCTACCCCAAGCAGGGAGCCGCTTGGTGACGTTGAAGAGCCATTTGTAACTGCTGGCAAAAGAGAGGCCCAAAAAGGTCATAGAAAGCAAAGATGTCAACAGAAAGAATTGCCGCCAAAACCTGCGGGCAAGACAGTCCCAAAACTTAGCACAAGTGCATATATACTATGAGGGCTACCGTTCAAAGCGCTTCGCGCAGCAAATATCTGCTGGATCAGCTGCGGTTGTTCAACCCTTAAGAGAGCTGACAAACCTGATCCAACATGGTCGACTTCTGAAACCGCACCTAACTTGGGTCTTATAGTGTGTTAGTTAGTGAAGTTCTTCTAAGAGTTACTGTTGTAAAAGACAACGATTGGATCTCATTTAATAATGAGGAGGGTAAAAGTATGAGAGCAGGTCACCAAAAAATCCTTCAATGTTGCTGATAAGAAGATATGTCTACTTAATACGTTTAATAAAGGTGGATATATTTACTTTGAGTGTTTCCCTAAAGCCAACGCCGATTTACTCATGTATACAACAAATACCATCGTTACTACGAGAAGAGGAAAGCTGTCTACTTCAAGCTTGTTACGTAGCATTAATATTAGCGTTCCTAACCCGAAAAATGAAGAGTAGACCCTTGATTACATAATGAAGTGGCTCAAGCATGTAAAAACAGGTACCTTGCGAAGAATATTCTCCTCTAATGATTTATAATAGTGAGGGATACACCAATGCAATTGTCACAATGACCGACAGAGCGGCTGGCGTACAACAATAGGTGTATAACCTGCATCCATGGTACAAGTGCACTTGAGGGAAATGTTGGTGGTTCAGTTGCGAGGACACTCATCCAGCGGCAAATTAATAAAATTTTCCAAATATTTAGGAAAACATGAAGCACCAATAAACTTTTAAGACTTAGTCAGGCAAATCTGCGACATTCCCTCACTGCTATAGCGCACAGGTAATTAGGAAACGGAATACACACATTACTTTAATTCAAGAGTCGTACGTCATACCCAATGATATACAGAACTAGGATAGGAAATATGGTAAGATTTACTGTCACACCCAACAGTGTTTCAATGCACAAGGGAAAGTGTTTTATTGCCTTAAATCACTACACGCTATATTATTGTCTGAACTCCGCAACGTAGATTGTATTGCTTGCTACAGAAATAGCATTGAGCCATGATGGAGTTAGAAAGCAGGGCTTGGCCAACTATCGGTATCGGTCGATATCTGCAATATCGGTATATTTGATGTTGCAAACAGCAGAAAAAATTTTGAAACAAGAAAATTACGAAGCAAACTTATTAGTTTCACACTTCTAAATATCATATCTGAAACGTATTGGCGTCAAGTTTCTAATTCACATCATGTGTTCCCATACAATAAAGGTGGACGGTTTGAGTCGGTATCCACCGCATCTCACAAACTTCTTCCTCCCACCTAAAATCTTCGTAGGACAGGTTGGGAATTACGCGATGCGGTAGATGCAGGAAGACTAATAATATTTCCCTTCTTTCAAAATTTATACTACGGGCGACTTCTTCAATAAATTTAATTCAACCCTACACCCATCTACTCAAAAATATAGGGCAAATGATAAAATTCCCTCAACCGGCAACGAAAAACTACCCCTGTATGGGCGCTCGGAAAATTGATACTTACACTATTGCATTGGAAAATGCTATTTCTATTGTAGTAGTGGTCAAGCTGGAATTATTGCGACGACGATATTGGAAAAATGCTTTGGCTAATTAGTACTTTAGGTATTTTAGAAAATGCTTTTAAAAATAATGAAGTCGCTAAAATGACGGTAGAGCAGTCTATAGGTGAAGACCCTGTTGTGTACCTTCCATGATGCTACCTTCATTCGTAATAAATGTTTTAATGGCGCATCCAGTCGCTAAAATCACCCGTAGACAACGCTAGAGAAGTGAAACGTCTGTTAGCCTTTAGTTACATTACTGAAAATGAGGTTAATAATCATTTCTAATAATGCATTCAGTCCCTAAGATGCTCCTTGAATAGGTTAAGAAAACCTTGAGTGTTTAATAATTTGTTGTTACGCTGAGAATATATCTATTATGGGTTATAGCAAGAAAGTTAATTGTAGCGTTTAGTCTTCAGTTATAACATCTAAAAACCGGGCTTAGGCGCTGAGTTTTGCTAGTCCACGTTCTTACATCGTCAGGTAAACCGATTTCCATCCCCTTGAATCATTTTACACCATATATGTAACTAAAAACAGATAAAAAAGAAATGAAGGTTCAGTAGATTTAAAATACATTAAAAATAACTTTTACATTAAACTTAATATATTACGAGGACATTATTGCCTTTCTGAAACTTTAAAGAGACTGAGAAAGCTAATATTTATTTATCGATCAATATATCGGCTTTTGGACACTCAGAGCAAAAATGCCTTCCACTATACACACTTGCGTATACTGCGTCAAACTGAATGTGCTTACAACGCATGGAGCGTAGAATAAACACTTTCGCTCTGTTTCCAGTCGCCTCCCACTACGCATACGTTTGTTACTTGTTTTTCTGTAGGAAACTTGAAATTATTGGTTTATATAGTTGCAAGAGAAAATAATTGAACGTAATTTTTTGATCAGTGGTCAGAGACAATGTTTAGCGTTCAGCAACCAATGCCCGTCAGGTAGATGACAACTTTCTAAGGAGAACGTTGCAAATAGACAAACTGTGATACTACTGGCACAGTTTCAATAAATACCGTTCATTGCCAAGAACGCAGTTTCAGGCTGCGTTGTAGATAACGTTACTTTACTTCAATGTAGACTGATTTACAAAGTTTACAAGCGCGGTGGCTGGTGCTTGACGCAATTTATGTTAGATAAGCTTACGCTAAGTACTTCTACGTAATCTATACTTTGTTACCGAGTTTGACCGGTTTATTTCGAACATACCACGTAGACTTATGAATGTGCAAAATAGCTACTACAAGCATCGACCTGGCTTTGTTTTCTCAACAAACTCCTGCAGGTTAAAATGGAACATTCCTACTGAAATTATGCGCACTACTTACGTTTCACCCGGCAAATTGATGATTTAATCTTTTCTTTTGCTTGGTTGTATTAGAACTTGATTATTGTTTTTATATATTTCATATGTTTGGACCACAGATGAAGCGAAAAAATTTGGAAAATTTCAAACAAGAATTTAAACCGTAATTCCGGTTCCGGTATGGTTTTTGCCTTTGCCGGAACCGCAACACGATTTTCGCCGGAACCGGAATTCCGGTTACCCCTGATATATATATATAACCAGGGAGTAACCGGAATTTCCGGACCCGGAATTAAAAATGGAAATTCCGTTTTGCTTCATCTGCGGAAAATAATATACATATATAGGAGAAGGAATCCGGTCCCGGCGAAAATCGTGTTCCGGTTGCGGTTCCGGCAAAGGGCAAAAACCATACCGGAACCGGAATTCCGGTTTAAAATTTTGTTTGAAATTTTCCACGTTTTTTGCTTCATCCTGTACTCCAAACATATGTAATATATATTATAAAATGATCAAGCTCCAATACAACCAAGCAAAAGAAAACATTAACTAACCAATTTGCCGTGTGAAACGTAAGTAGGGCACATAATTTGAGCAGGAATTTTTCATAATAACCTGCAGGAGTTTGTTAAATCAAAGCCAGGTCGATGCTTGTAACAGCTATTTTACACATCCAGAAGTCTGTGGGATACGTTTGAATTCAACCGGTCCAACTCGCTAACAGAGTATGGCTTACGCATAAGTATTTAGGGTATGCTTGGCTAACATAAATTGCGTCAAGCACCCACCAGTGCGCTTGTAAACTTGGTAAATCAGTCCAAATTGAAATAAACTAACGTTATCTGCAACGCAGCTAGAAACTGTTTTCTTGGCAATGAACTGTATTTATTGAAACTGTGCGAGCAGCATCACAGTGTGTCTCATTTATAGCATTCTGTTTAGAAAGTTATCATCATTATGATGTAACTGACGCGCACTGTTTGTCCAGCGCTAACCTAAACAGTGTCTCTGACCACTGATCAGAAAATTACCTTCTATCTATTATTTTCTCTTAGAATCATATAAACCAATAATTTTAAGTTTCCTACAGAAGAACATGCAACAAACGTATGTGTAGTAAAGGGAGGCGACCGGAGACAGAGCGAACATGTGTATTCTACGCTCCAAGCATTGTAAGCACATTCGATTTGACGCAGTATTCACAATGGTGTATAGTGGAAGACATTTTTTGCTCTGACTGTCCAAAAACCGACATATTTGATCTATAAATAAACATTATCTCATATCTCATAAACATTATCATTTTCTCATTAACATTATCAGTCTCTTTAAAGTTTCAAAAAGGCAATAATACCATAGTAATAAGTTTAATGTAAAAGTTATTTTTAATGCATTTTAAATTTTAAATCCACTATACCTTCATTCTTCCATCATCTGTTTTACTATATATAAATTTCGAAGACCAGGTTCCGAATCCGGTTTAAATGGATAGTTCCGGTTGCTGGTTCCGGTTATTCCCTGTGTACTGGCCTGTCCACAGCCCTCCGAAAAGTGGCGGGGGGAAACTTCGGGGGTCCCCCATGTTCATTCTCGGGGGAAATTTCAAAGTGGGGGGGAGGAAAATTGGTTTTTGGTATATTATACGTTAATATTATGACTACAGTACGACAATTACTATAATACTCCGTGGGAATCACATTACAGTAATTGTCGTACATCTATTTTTAGGTTTTTAGCAGATTAGTAGTAACAAGAAATTGATTATTAGAAATATAAACTAAATTTATTTAATTATTATTTACTAAATTTACTATAAATAAAGAGTACTTACTAAATTAATATTTAGTAAAAGGAATAAAGATTTTAGCTAAAATGGACATAATTAGTAAACATGGGGGTTTCGGCCGAGTGGGGGGGACGGACATGGGGGAAAATCTCACGAACATGGGGGAATTTGGAAAGTGGGGGCCCCCCACCCCCACTGTGGACAGGCCAGGTATATATAACGCAAAAGAAAATTTCATAGTCAGCTATTACCTTCAAACTTACCTTACCGACTTAATGCAACATGAAACATTGTTGAAATTTTTGAATATGGACCTCTCTTGCACAGTATACCTTGATAAAATTACAATTTTGGGTTTTAGAAATAGCAATTTTGTGATCTACCAAGAGTACATCGTCACCTAAAGTAAGAAGTTCAACCGCAAACAGCCAATTTTTATATTATTTTGATTCAAAAACTGATTTGATAGCTTCAGGTCTTAAAATGACAATATTTAATGATCTATGACTACTATATCGTCCCTCAAAAACATATTCTAACACAAAACAGCCAAATTTAATTTATTAAGATCACGGTCCGACTACAATCCCCTATATGGCTTTTTCTGATCGTTTTAGTGAAAATGAACTGTATTCATCCACTCCGAAAAACACTAAATTTGATCACGAAATCTTTTATATACTTAAACACTATCACAAAAATCAACGCCAAATCCCGGTTTTTTTCATTTTATGATAGAAGATTAAACAATACATTAATTTCCTCTCAATGTAACAAAAATTATTTAGCATTCAAAGGTTTCCTTAACCTAGTCCAGGACCATTTTAGCGACTGAATGCATTATTACAAAATGTATATTATGAAAATAATTTGAAAAAATTAATGTAACAGAAGATGTAACAACAAAGATTTGAGTTTCCTAAGCTTGCCCAGAGGTTGACTTTAGCGACTGAATGCAAGATTATATTTATTACGAATGAAATTGTAACATGAAAGGCACACAACAGGATTTCATCTATAGGCTAATCCACGGTCATTTTAGCGACTGCATTATTTTCAAAAGCATTTTTCCAAAATACCTAAATACCAACTAACCAATGGATTTTTTCAATACCCTGGCTGTCGCAATAACTTCAGCTTGACCAATACTATAATAAAAATAAAAATATATTTCCAATACAGCAGCATAAGAATCAATTTTCCGAGCGCGTAAAGAGGAGAATTTTTCCCTCTACCGGATAGAACGCAATATAAATGAATTCTGACTGTGGCGAGTGAAACAAGCGAAGCGAATCATTCTTAATGGTCGTATAGCTTTGAAATATGACAATTTCTATGATTGGGCTTTAGACGATGGGATTGATAGGGTGACACGCATAAATCACCTTTGGCTGGACAAACTGATTAGCGCGACAGGTCATTTGAAACCTTAAAACTTTTGTGCCCTTTCATATGGCCGAGAAACCAGATACTATTATCTTTCTCCCGAGAATACTGGCTGATGGTGCTCGGATCGGCTCGCTAAGCACCAAAAATTATTTTATTCATTGTATATCGACAAAGGGTGCTGATATCTGAATCAAATTAAGCATATATTGTACACCAACTGTCTTAATACTGTACATACTAAGCGTCTAGGCCTTTTGCCTTCTGCCTTATTTGGTATTGGGGTTGATATTTGGTTTTCGAAAATACTGACCAGTTTTATTTCATTACTATTTTCCCCACTTTTACACGACATCGTGGTCAGCATGTTATATTTTTCGCTTTCCTGAGAGGTAGGGGTTGGATGGGAAATTTTTATTATGACGGCTACCGGAATTAAATGGGGAAGAGATTCGTCACCGAAGGTTGTGCGGTCCGGGCTGTGGCCAGTAGTATGCCAGTGGGGATGCTCAGACAGCACACGTTCTTGCTTTTCGTAGTCAGTATTTATGCCCTATATTTTGCGTTGCGGCGTGGCTAAGCTCTAGTCACTCGGGCTTCAGATAGTCGAGCACCACAGGCGTAGCAAGAATATTTACTAACAAAGTTATATAAAAAAATTAAAGCACATAGTTGCTTGAAAACCCACTGACTAGGTATTCTTTAGTGCCGTAGTATTAGATCACGTCTTTTGACCCAACCTTTTGAATTGTCACCTCATTTGGACTTTATCACTAACTCAGCCACTCAACACACAGTTTCCGCTCTTCCCTCTCCCCTATTTGCTATTAGTGTTAAGGTTAGATTACCGGCTATGCTCTATGCCTCTGGTGAGGTTGATACAATCGCCCCGAAAGGCTGACAACTCTACGAATATCTGAGTACCTCAGCCTAAACCGTTAATTTACACTAATACACGCCGTTATTTAATACAATTGCCCCAGAATGGCTGACAATTGCGTTATGGTTGAGCAATAACCGTTACGATTTAGGTTGGCTGTTAATTTAATATAACTACGTATTGTAAGTTGATACAATTGCACCCGAACGGCTGACCACTGTACGATTAGTTAATTACCTTAACCTATGCCTTAGAGTTACGCTACTATGCAGTCGCCCCCGAACGGCTGGCAGGCTACGCTATAACTAGCTAGTAACGGTCGACTACTCTTTATGTTCCCTACAATTCTGCGGCCGTGGAGAATTTTTCCAATCAGATGGTCTCCTGCAACACGAACTCGCCCAAGGTATGTTCATGGAATTACCTCCCAGCTATACTCCGCAGGGTTTACTCATTTATAACGGTGAGTCGCTTCGAAACCACTAAGGGAGGCCGTTATTTGTTAGGTTATCGCTCCTAATACAATTATATGCCACTAGGGTTTTATAAGAAACGATAATATTACTAATTTAGTTAACATTTTTAGATTAAGATATATATACTTAACTGCGAAGACCTACTATTGCTCCATCCCATTCTCTAGAAGTCCAAAGAGTAAATACAAGCACAAATTTTAAACGTCGAAACTCCTGAATCTAACGGATTTCTTTTGCGTTTACGCGAACCACACCTTTTTTGAGCCAAATATCCAACAAAAACTGTAAAGCCACACAAAAGAGCAATTCTCTAGCTCATACTCTCCGTTCCAATAAACACCAAACGCAACCGTAGCCAACAGGTATACTACTCTAATATCGGGTAGCTATGTAACCGATAGAAAACATAAAATGATATTAATCAAAGTAATAAAGCGCTTGTTGCATCCGTCAAGGTCCATAACTCGCGGACTTCCTGAGACAAGCAACAACTACACTCCCATCGAACTGAAGTTAAAAGCAAAAACGACACTACCCTAGCTGATAACCTAAACTAAACATTTTTATGCAAATGAGGTAAGAATTTAAATTGAAACTAGGGAAGTGAAAACAAAGAAGACAAAACACAAAACGAAGGGACCAGTAAATATAGGAATTGGTGTAAAACACCGATTTTTTGTTATGAAGGGAGAAATAAGAGTTTTGGACCCAGCAAACTCTTGGTAGTCTATAAAACCACCGACAATAAAAACTAAGCCTTAGTGTTATATTTTATGCTTTCCAGTGGGGTAGGGGTTGGATGGGAATTTCTTATGACGGCTCTCGGATATTAAAAGGGGACGGCATTCTTCACCGAAGGTTGTGCAGTTCGAGGTGTAGCCAATAGAATGCCGGTAGGGATACTCGGATGGAGCGCGTTCTGTACTTTTCCTGATTAGTACTTGTGCTTTAGTTTGCATTGCGGCGCGGCTACGTCCGAAGCACTTTTGGTTTAGATAATTATGTACCGAACGCGTAGCATGCAATTTTTATTACAAATCAGATAATATATACATTAAGGCACAGTTATTGAGCGCTAATTGCGTAACCTCTTTGAAGTACAGTTCTTTTAATACTGCTAGGCCAGATCAGTTCTTTAAAAATATACCGGCGACTTCGCGTGATTCAACAGTTAACACTAACTCGGCCACTAGCGCTCTATACTAACTCATCCCAATTTCTGTTAACGTTAAAGTTAGGTTACAGGATATTCTATTACGTCGGCTGTGAGGTTGATGCAGTTACCTTCGAATGGCTGGCGTACTGCATGATTATTTAGATAACTGAACCTAAGCCTTAGGTTTAAACTAATACGATACTTATTTGATACAACTGCTTCCGAATGGCTGACAACTGCGTTAAGGTTTGAGTGACAACGAGTTAAGTTTAGGTTAGTTAATTTACTAAAGCTATGATGAGCTGATACAACTGACCCCGAATGGCTGGCCAACTACAGGCTTATTTCAGTACCTTAACCTAGAATTACGCAATCACGTGGCGGTTATGTTAAACAGGTCGCCCCCAAATGGGTGATAGACTACGTTATTTCAAAATGCATAGTAGCGGTCGACTACTATTCAGTTGGAATTTTGTTCAAACCCTAGGCCCCCGAAAGGCTGGCCAGCTGGCTGGTTATTAGGTACAGAATTCTCGAGGTGGTTCGTCGAATCGATACTCCTTACTCGCCCGGCTTTCTCAAGACTAACACTACTTGTTCAGCCGCTTTGAATAGCCGCCGCACCCAACAAGTCGCGCTACTAACCACAGAGCCCATCTCTCTCGGCCGGGTTGATACTCACTTGACTCGTTGGGCCAATATTTTGAAATATTACAGATTAGTAATAACTTATTACGTGCCACTCTATTAGAATCATGAGCCACTTCGATTTTTATAAGGGAATTAGTATTACCAAATTATATATCTAGTAAAACCGTTACACCGTTACAGCTACTTATGTGTCAAGACTTAATATGGCGCGACTCCGTTGTATAAATCTTCCATAAACGTTCGGACACCAACGTTATAAGCTCCAAAGTCCTTGACTCAACGCTATTCTTTCGCGTCCCAATAACTCTAGAATCTCGCTAAGCACAAAGCCTCCAGCCAACATGGAATTTCATATAAACTAATCATCTTTCAATTTCAGATACTCCAATCCAGTATCAAAAGACACAGAACCTGGTAGCTAAATAATGGGCATAAACAATTTAAACATTAAATAATACAATGCGTAATTCTTTTAGGCGGAAGTGAAACAAAGCTAAAATAAATACATTATGTTACCACACGTTACTATAATTCACGTAATTTGGTATGTCTATACTCCACATCACAAAAAACAACTGAAAACAAAACAGAAACTAAAATTATCTTAAGGTTAGCTAAGGTTAGGAAATGTAAATTATGCAAATAGATTTAGGAAATAAAAGCAAAGAAAACAAAACCAAACGTTAGAGAACAGTAAATATAAGATTTTTTGTAAAACCCAATTTAAAAATTTTTGAGGGAATTTAGACCCGGAAACCCGTAATAGCTTACACAACACCGACACTGATGTACAATAACGGAAAAAACCAATACAAACGGATTAATCTATGGTCTAGCTAAGTAATTAAAGGAAATAAAATGCATAAACATAAAAAGTAGACCGGAAGAAAATTATATAACGAAACTGTCCCTTCACCTCAGCCCTGACAGCCATATGCAAAAATAAAAAATCCGACGGCTGAATTCCCTACACGAAGGCACGCGTCTCCGTAAGTTCCGCTGTGCTGACGCAACAAATCGAACTAGTTGAATAATATGAAATTCGGAAAAGCAGACCCTCCATCGATGCGGGATAAACGGTAGGAAAAAGAAAGAACATAAACATATGTACTTTAAAAACGAAAGACAATTACGAACTTAAACCAACCATTATTTATACCATATGCATCAAAACCTTGCTTTGACATAAAACCGAAAACAATTAATCCAACAACTAGGGATCTTATGGTTGTTGTAGACAAAAATGCTAATATCTGTTATTATCGTTCCCGTCAGTCAGTTGCTTTGATACAAAAATAAACTATTTTCTTGTGTTTAGTCCAGTATGGAACAAAAATAGTTGGGGATATGTCAACTTTAGAATAAAGAAATGATTAGGTCGAGAAACCCCTTTTATCGTGAAAACTGAACTATATAATATGATACTTGAAAAAAGAAGCAAACACTTGTCATAACGTAATTATTATTCCAATGCAGTATGGCATAATTATTATAATTTTAGAATTCCCTTATTGTTTTCAACGAATATGCATATGGTAATATGCAAAGTAGCATTCGTTGAAGTTTAATTTAGTTTTCCTGCGTTGTACGTCAGTTCTGTTCTGCTGCTTTGCGATTAAAAGACGCTTTTTGTTTTATTTGTTCCCAGCAGATAATTATGCATCAATCACCTGGAAATTAAGGACAGATAAATGACTGCTTTGATGGTTAATATTTGATATCATAGCACGATTCTGCTTATATTATCTCACATCAGGAACTCGTGTTAGAAGTTTCATCACCGGCAACGATTACCCATAGGGGGCCAACTATATTTGCGCTTGAACGGGTGCGTTGTTCGGAAAGGTTGCCAACTTACTCATAATATTGCCAGCGAGCTTGTGTCGCTAGCGAAAAGCGCTGTCATAATCGCGCTGTCCGGACCGATCTAAAAACGAAGCCAATGAACTACTACTAATGTGACATTTGTTTTAAACCTAAACACTTCTTTGTGCACGTGTGCCGAACGGGTTGCTAAGTCATTTGACGCAAGGACGCATAGGCTGGATAACCCGTGCAACAAAAAATACCGACAGAAACACTATGCGTTCTGCTGATCGGCACTACCTACGTGTTACAATGGCGAACTAGTGCTTCGGTTGTCTCTGGTATCCTTTGCGCATGAGATCAGCATGCAACACAACGCCATCAGAATGGTAGGTAAACACATATTTCATTTCGGTTTTGCGATAACAGCTTGAAAATGAAATAATGTGAAAACCAACGGCTGAAAGTTGCGTTGGGGCGGAATTCGAAGCCATTGCCTCTTGCTTTCAGATAAGCAACCAGGTGCTCTGCCGGCTCAACTATCTCTGCCCAACTTCGCAGCAGATGAAATTTGCTATTGGTATATAGTTTAAATTGAGGTCTAGAGGTGGGAGTCTGAAAACGGAAAGATTTTGAAAGTTGGCATGCTGAAAGATTGGTAGTGGTGCGACTCGAGCACATGACCACCCCCGTACTTTAATGCGCAATTAATGGTCTGTAACCTGCTATCGTTCATTGGCCGACTTCGTAGCGGTCATGGAGCCTCTATTTCCAATACTCCCCGTGTTCCATAAGGCCTAACACTGGTATATTTTCATATAATCATGTATTTCGTATATATATGTAATATATTTTAATTCATAATCGGATTTAGCAATATGCAGCGCTTAAGTTGTTACCCGTTTGCCACACGTGCGCGGTTAGGGGTGAAGGGCGCAGATATGACTTTGGCTTAGGCAAGGCGGCAGTACAATCCAACTTTCTCGTACGACCTCCAAGTCGAAACCGGGTTAAAATTAAAAGCTGTAAAATTCGAAGGCCAAACCAATATTAAAATCGATGTACGGTACATTGTGGTTAAGATGACTGCAATCGAGCGCAAATTACTAATAGTAGTGATCCGGTAGATAGCCCATGTTAATTTGAAGGCCGGACGTTATAACGTTAGAAAAAAGAACAGCTTAGAGCCGCCGTTCGGGGGCGGCAGCCCCCCACGACTTACGCTTAGGTTTAGTACATGGCTCACATAGACACTTTAGCTTAGGCTAAGACTAAGGCTTAGGCTTGGTATATCGAGAACGCCATAGCATGCGTTTTACTTGTGCTCCTAAAGATTGCATTGGCCGATCTCTACGACAATAGCGATGATGATTCTGATATGTATTACCATTTAGGCATGGGTCATCGCAATAGGAATGATTCATCACGGGATCAAAATACAGTGGAACAATATAGGATCGAAGAAATCAAAGGATTCAAATACCATCGAATATGAATTTGCCGCAAAGGAGGTTAAATAAGCTTCAAATGAGTGCGAGCAAAGGTCAGACAGATCTTAATGATACTGTCGTATCTCTGGTTAACTTGTGAAAAGAAGGGAACGCGGGACGTAACAAATGAGGTTTATTGAAGTAAAACAAACGAAATAAAGTTATTGAATGGAAATCGCTAACTACATGAACACAACGAAACACGAATAAAACAACTGAGACGACCCAACAGTGAGCAACACGATTATATATAAATGTCTCGGATCATACGAGAACATTCATGATAATTAGAACAGTAGTTTTTAGATTTTTCGGAACGTACCACAATGTTCTATTGTTTCTTTCAGAATTCAGAATATTTGTAAGACTTCTGGAAAGTTCGAGAATGTTCTTTTGTTACTCTACATAACACCTCTCCGCCAAAATTGAGGTTTATCGCGAAGGTGAGAACCTTTGCTTCGGCTTGCGAACACGGTTGGAACGGCGTGGAAAGTGAGGTTCCGATTCCAGAACAGCTTGCAGCCGGCTGTCTTCGGACGGACGCATTGGGACAGTTGCTGAAGCGGCTGGCGCACAATTACTCAGTGGAGGAGATGTAATTTCTGTATTAGGACTAACCATGGCAGGTATGACTGGCGTGTCGCCGGGATCAGTATCATCTTGGGATATGTAACGGGGCTGGAGCTGTTCCCAATGCCTTCTCCATGTTGGACCCTTCGGTTGAATGCGGACGTTGAAAGTGCGAGACCCCATTCGTTTGATGATCACAGCAGGGACCCAGCGACCTTCTTTGTCTCTCCGCAGGCCAAAATACAGGGCGCAGAGCGGATCTCAGACTTGATACGATCGGATGACCTTGGAAACCATCTCAGGGCCTTGTGACTTGACGGCATCCTAGCATTGTCTTCCTTGAGCTTTGTGAGCATGAGACGGAAGTAGGGTGTCGACTGATGTCCGCATTTGGCGAGAATTTAATAGTTCACTCGGGGAGTACCCCGTGGAGTTGGGAGTCCGGCGAAACAGCATTAGGAATTGTTGCAGCGCCAGCTTTGGATGAAGATCAGACTTTCGGAGCGCCTGTTTGAATGTTTGAATTAGGCGTTCTTTGGATCCATTAGTAGCTGGATGGTATGAAGCTCCGGTAAGATGGACGATCCCATGATCCCGGCACCAGGCTTGAAATTCTTGAGAGTG
Source organism: Trileptium ribeirensis (assembly GCA_030248225.1). Classification (NCBI taxonomy): domain Eukaryota; kingdom Metazoa; phylum Nematoda; class Enoplea; order Enoplida; family Thoracostomopsidae; genus Trileptium; species Trileptium ribeirensis. The sequence goes on along the minus strand of JASANE010008278.1, from coordinate 14,082 downwards.
GAACGCTGTTGCATTGTCTGTAACTAAGGTGTTGGGATATCCAAAGTGAGCGAAGTCCTGTTGTAGAAGTTCTATCGTGGCTTTGGTTGAAACTGACTGCGTGGGATGAATGCACGGATATTTCGAATAGGCATCTCTAAGTACGAGCCAGTTGGAGCCTATGAAGTTGACTGCGTGGTCTAGATGAAGTCGACTCCACGGTTTCTCCGGAAGCATCCATGGATGGATAGGTTTGGCTGGCTTTTTCTGGTGCTCACCACAGGTACCACAGTGGCGGCAAGTGGCTTCAATATCGTCGTCGATGTTGGGCCAGTAGACTGATGTGCGGGCAAGATTCTTCATCCGCTGTATGCCAAGGTGTCTCAAGTATAACAGCTCCAGAACTTGTCGCATTTTTCCCGGAATAACGACCCTTGATCCAAGAACAAGACATCCATTGATGATGGCTAAGGAGTCAGCAACTTGACGAAAGCGCTGTATTTTGGAGCCTTCATCACTTTTCTTCTGCGGCCATCCTACACGAGTGAACCTCAGCACTGTTGAGATAACCGCGTCTGTGGCGGATTCTCGGGCCAATGAACCATGATCGGCTGGTGTCACGTTTCCGTTCATCTCTCGTAGCGCACATACCATCTCGGTGTCATCTTCACTTTCCTTTCCGTCGAAGTTGAGGTCTTCCCCGGACGGAAGGCGGCTGAGGACATCGGCATTCGCGTGATCCTTTGGTCTTGCGGTATTCGATTTGATAACTGAATTGACTTTATAGCAGAGCACGGCGAGCCAGTCGGTTGGCAGCAAGGGGAGGCACATTCTTGCCTGGGCCAAGAAGAGCTTGTAGCGGACGATGATCGGTCACCAGAATGAATTTTCTACCGTAGATGTATTGGTAGAATTTCTTAGGACCGAAGACCATTGCCAAAGCTTCCTTCTGAATTTGACTGTAGTTCGTTTGAGCGTCCGTGAATGTCTTCGAAACATTGACAATTGGGCGTTCACAGCCGTCAGGATATCGGTGGAATAACACTGCCCCAATTCCTACTTTCGATGCGTCACAGGCCAGACCTAGGGGAAGTTTCGTATCGAAGTGGACCAGGATATTATCGGACGACAGCAGATCTTTTAGCTTCTGGAAAGCAGCTTGCTGCTCCTTTTCCCAAGTCCATTCAGTATTTTTCTTCGTCAGATTGTAAAGTGGTTTCGTAATTGTAGCCAGATCAGAAGGTAGGAATTTGGTGCAAAATTGAACGGATACCAGAAATGCTTTGAGGCCTGAAACGTCTTTGGGTGCCGGCATTTTGACGATATCGTCAACTTTAGGTCCCTTGGCGATACCTTCGTGGGAAAGAAGGTGCCCAAGGTAATCGACGTACGGTTGAGCGAATTGGCATTTCTCTATCCGGCAACGCAGACCATTATCTTCCAGGCGCTGTAGCAGGCGCCGAAGATTGTTATAATGATCCTCCGAATCTTTTCCGCTGACCAGTAAAACGTCCAAATAAACGGCAACTCCCGGCAAATCCTTGGTAAGTTGGTCCATCACCTGTTGAAAATAACCGGGCGCGGATTTGATCCCAAACGGCAGACGTTTTTGAAGTAGCACACCGGTGTGTGTACTGAGAGCTAATCGACGTTGACTACTTGAAGCCAATTTGATCTGGTTGTAGGCATCCGCAAGGTCAATCTTGGGAAACCCGTATCCGCCTCTCGGCTTTCGCATTAGATTTTCTGGTAAAGGCAGTGGATGACGATGTTCTTCTAGTTGGTTCTTGACCGTAACAGAATAATCGTCACAGATGCGCAGCTCGGTATTCTTTTGCCCTGGTAGCAAAGCCTTTTTGATGGGAACGACGGGAGTCCCATATTCGGAAAATTGAACAGGTTCCCAGATTCCTTTGGCAATCCCTTGCTGATAGGCTTCCTGAAGATCCGATTGCATTGCATATGGGACGGGTCGAGCTTTCGGAAAAATGGGCTGAGCATTATTCTTGAATTTGACATCTAGCTTGAAATCTTTGAGACATCCCAATTGCGGCTTCCAAAGGTCGGGAAATTCCTTGTAAAGCAGTTGGCATCGTTGCTGCAGCTGAACATCCGGCTTCAGATGATTGAAAACGGCATGACACGGTTCTATGGATTTGAGAACCTTGTCGATCGAAATACCCAGATCACTGATAGCGCTGCGTCCAAGCAGATTTAAATCAGGAATTCCGGATACGGTAAATTGAATGTCCTGTGACTCCTTGGAGTCCTGGCTCCTGGCTTGGGCAATGAACGATCCATGGACTGGCAAATCGTGCTTACTGGCGGATTGAAATTTCCAGTCGGATTCGTGTAGCTGTGGGCAACCAAGATCCTCCTAGTGTTGCTTGGAGATGAAGTTCCCGACGGTGGCAGTATCCAGTTCCATTGGAATGGTTTCGCCTTGAATCTCGACGGGTACCTCCAGTTTCGGCAAGGATTGTTTACTGGAGATTGTGTTGACCACATCGATCCTTCTGACTGTTGACTTGTCTTTGGAAAGCTTCTTACGACAAACCATTTTCAAGTGGCCTTTGATATGACAGTAGTTGCATTCAACAGTCTTGAAACGGCAATTGTCGAAATGATAATTCTAGTCCCCGCAGCGGGGGCACGGAAAACGAATCTTCTTGTCGACGGCAACACCATCTTTGGACTGCTTTCCCCCATTACGGTCGGGTTGAAGGCGCCGATTGACTTTGTGAACGGGCTTCGGCTTGAAACCATGAACCGTTTCCTTGGCAACCTTCGCTGCGACCTCTGTTTCGATTGCAATTTGAACGGCACGGGCGAAATCCAGGTCGTCGTCTTTGACCTTGAATAGGGCGTTTAGGACGGCTTCGTTGTTGACTGAACAAATGAAACGGGAGCGGAGTGCTTCGTCCTGCGGGTCCTTGATTGAGGCAAAGTCACACGTTGCGACGTCTTGACGGAAGCGAGCCGCAAGTTCTTGCAGTGTTTCACCCGGCTTCCGTTCCATATCGCTCCAGAATTTGAATCGTTCGTGGACCACAAATCGTTTTAGATCGTATTGATTCTTCATGAAGTCTTTGATTTCTTCCATTGTCAGATCATTGATGATTTTCGGTGGAGTCTGCTGACGAGCCAAGTTTCCCAGAAGACGGTAGACGTGCTTAGATTGGTTCGTTAGGAATATTTGAGCCAACTTGACGTCCGAAACGGAATGTGCCCCAGCAAACGTACGGAAAGGATCCAAATAGTCCGGCCAGAGTTCGGATGTGGAGTCAAATGGCTCGAAATCCGGAATGTTCGGAATTGTCGATGTCACGGCTGAAATTGCGGCAGGGCCCTGGGCTTCCGGTTGTAGTACTGTGAGCATGGCCTCCATTGTTTGCTGCTGTGTCGCGATTTCGGCTTGCTGTTTAGCCATTTGCTGTTGTAGGAGTTCGATGAGCTTGGCCGTCTCTGACATTGTTAAACTTGGTCTTGTTGAGGATCCTACTCAGTGCGCCAATTATCCCTATCGTATCTCCGGCTAACTTGTGAAAAGAAGGGAACGCGGGACGAACACAAATGAAGTTTATTGAAGTAAAACAAACGGAATAAAGTTATTGAATGGAAATCGATAACTAAATGAACAAAACGAAACGCGAACAAAACAACTGAGACGACCTAACAGTGAGCAACACGATTACATATAAATGTCTCGGATCATACGAGAACACTAATGATAATTAAAACAGTAGTTTCTAGACTTTTCGGAATGTTTCACAATGTTCTATTGTTTCTTTCAGAATTCAGAATATTTGACTTCTGGAAAGTTCGAGAATGTTCTTTTGTTACTCTTCATAACAGAAACCTAAAATTTCGCTTGTAACTTTTAGTCATACAATGAAAATAGTAGACAATGGATATAGTCACACGTTTGTCCCCTCAAAACACGGGTCACAGTATTCCCTGGAAGCATCGTGATGTCAAAATGGTAACTCTTCTGCGTCACACAACATAGTTATTATAACCGAACCGGATATACGGGATCTAAAGCCGTAGAATGGCGATTCGAACCTCGGCCGTTACTTAATACAATTTAACAAGGCTTGCACGCGAAATATTACAGATGAACGCGAGAAACTAAGCTAACTCAAAACAAAATCAGAAAGCTACATAGCCATGTTGAAACATGACAAGTCCGAAGTGCTTTAAAATTTTGCGGCATTTTACGCAGGACATCAACAGCCATTTTGGCTGGATAAAAACGTTCTCAAACCGCTTAAATAAAATCCGAGAGCATGGCAGATATGATGTTTGTTGGTTATTATGAATTATATATGTATTGAAAAGTTCCCGTAGTGCGGTTTATAATTCACTTGCTATATATTAGTAAACGTATAGCCATCGTTGGCCGATTCGCGGCCTATAACTGCTGATCATCGAGTTTTGTAACTTGCGCGGTAAAAAATGTTAACTGCCGGCTGACAAATTTGCGGCCGTTAACAGTCCGAAAATTTCTAACGGCCGGCCGTTGGCTGACAGCCGGGATCGCCCGTTTAAGGACCGTCTAAAAGATTACTGCCAAACGCCCTTTAGGTTAACCAGCTAGCTCAAGTTCACACAGCGAAATGTTTCTTCATACTCAGGACGTACTGGCATGTTTCTTCATACTCAGGACGTACTGGCTAGGCAGTTTCTAGCGATCATTCACTAAAATGCTTTTATGTTTTTTCTATGGGGGGTGGGGGAGAATCAGCCGACGTGCAAAGGTGGGGCCGACGCTTACGGGAGGCCTACCCGTATAAACATGTATGGCATCTGTGTAAGTATTAATATTTTATGGCTTAATGGTGGCTCAAAGTGAATGGGCGTAACGCGTTGAAAAGTGTATGGCAATACTAAACCGTTCTGAACATGGCGCAGTACCAAACAGCTGCGAGTGCACGTATTAAACAACATTCGTGCGTAACTACATTGGCAATGTTGTTACATACAGCCTACGAGCAACGTCGAAAGGGCGTTCAATACTCCCGCGAGCAAATGGTTTGTTAGTCGGAGCACATGGATGCGGTTGAGGTGCCAAACGATATGCAGATGGATACCACAAACTCTGAAGAGTGCGGTAACCGATATCTAGCTACAGTTTCCTTTACCTACTGTGATGTTTTCTCAACGGGAAAAGGAAAGCTCAGGGTCAATGCCAGAGTCGAACACGGAATAGAAACCGCAATTCAAAGGCTTGTACAGTTACATACCACATACCGCCACACATGTTACCATTTTGTGATAGAACTGAGGCATCGCGTCAGGTGCAAGAAATATTTGACGATGGGATAATTCGCAGGTCCTTTATCGTGTGGACTTCGCCTATTTTGCTAACAAACAAAGAGAATGACTCCAAAAGATTTTGCGTGGATTATCCCGGGTTGATCGCAAAAAAGGATAGTTTCTTGCTTCTCCGCCTAGTCAACGCTATAACGTATATAACGCATTCGCTCAACGAAGCCAAATATTTTCTACCATCGAGTTGCATTCAGGCTACTGGCAAATACCCACACGTGATGCAGAGAAGGAGAAAACTGCCTGTATATGTCAGGACGATTTATTCGAATTAAATCTCAAGCCATTCGGGCTCACGAATGCCCCAGCCACTTTTCAACGCATGATGCAACTAGTATTAGCTTGGTATGCTTCGTGAATTTTACTTATGCTACTTGGATGACATTATAATTTTTTCAAACCACATGTTGGGATCATTTATTTGATATCAGCCAAGTGCTTCAACGCTTACTTGAAGCAAATATAAGGACCAAAGACAATAAATGCGATTTTTAAAAATCTTGAAATTGCAATCGCATTCTTATGTCACATTGTTTCAGAAAACGAGATAACACCGGATCCCAAAAAGATCGATTATCGAGGAATTTCGCACTCGGTGACCGAACTCAAAATTTTCTTGGGCGTAACGGTGTATTACCTCCAATTCCTTCAAGATTTTGGAACAATATCCACTCCACTATGAGACTCTATTAAATGAGCTGTGGTCCGATGAGGTATAAACGAAGCATTTGAAAACCTCAAAATACCGGTGACAAACCTTCCGAAGCTAGGATACCCGGATTCGCAAAACCCATTCGTGCTATAGATGCAAGTAAATACTGTATCGACTATACATTAGCACAAGTGGATAATACTGGAAAACATCGTGTAATGAATTACATAATAATGATAATAACATTACGCCAGTAGCAAGAATTGGGACATAGGAACACAATAACCGTGCAGAAAAGTTTAGTAGTGCTAAGATCCATGCAGCATTTCAGGCCTTCCGTACTTGAAGACGATACAACAATAATTGCTGATCAACAAAAATTTTGAACAAGCGAAAACCGTATAATCAAGTGAGTTAAAGAATTTCTGCATTGGTTCATAAAAATTTAAATTTTGATTATAAAGTTGTATATAAGCCGAATAGGCATCAGCAACGATTGTATGTCTAAATCCTCAGTAGATCCAGGCACCGAGTTTATCGAAATGGAAATTCGAATTTCGTATCAATTACCAAAGGCCAAACGGAAAACCAAAGCCGACATCATCAAGGGCACGACGAGATCAAAGGAACGTCAAGGGAAAAACGGGGCCGAATGTAATCCGATATCGCAAAATTGTTTGACGAAAGCGACAGCAATAAGGAATTAGCCCCGATGGATCACGACTAGAATTCATCACAGTCAATTTATCAAATCGACACACATGTACAATTTCATAATTCTGTTATAACTATCGTAACAGGTGATTCGGGTATCGAAGTTAATGATGAGCGGCATGTTGAGCAAACACAAAATACACCCGGGACTGGGTAGAAAATTTTAACCCGGACCACTGTTGATCGAATTTTGGACGGCCTCGGCACGATGAAAACGTGGCCGATGTCGATCCTTGGGATAAGAAAAGCGACCAAATAACCAGATTTCATAGCATTTTGGTCCATCTACACGTGACCTCATAGCCTGTCCCAATAAAAACTCGTAACAACTTAAAATTGCCTACCCTTGAGCAACCAAATAAGAGTAAAATGCACAAACAGGCTCATGAAATTGCACATGAATAAAGTTTAGGCCATTGAGGTGAACAGCCTAGCGTCATTGCAAACTTGGTGGCGTAAGCTGTACAAGTGGACGCAACGAGTCATGGGATATCGTCGTATAATTACCCTGAGACAAGGATACCACCATGAACACCCAAAAGCGGGATCCAAAGCTTAACGCAATGAAAAGTATTACATACTTTGCAACGAAATACTATTCGATACATTGGCATTGGACTAGGTTCTAAAATCACAAACACGACTTCTAGGATTTTGACAACATTTTGCCTCGCGCTATACGGAAAAACTAGCTTGGCAATGCCCACCCTTGAAAATATCAATTTGTAGCACCACTGTACCTACAACATACACTAATAGCATGTTATCATACTACCAAGGTCCCAAGTAACCCTGAGTGACGGTACGCATAATTATTAGTTAATAATATGGTTTGACGGCACGGTGTGCCTCGTGTAGTAATTACAGGTCAAGGCCTGTGCTTAACATCCGAGGATTTCACGAAAGAACTGGGCAAAGCTGTAGCAATAAGGCATACCCGGTGCCCTACCACCATCAAGCAAATGGGTTGGTCGAACATTGGAACCAAACCCTGAAAGCAATGCTTAAACCAACAACGGAACTCATGCCGGATCGTTGGGATAAGTTCATCGAACCGGTATGCTTCGCATATCACACCGTGGTTTATGCATCCACGGGTTAAACGACGCTCTTTATCATGAACCGAAGGATCCAGATTACCCTGCGAAAATCCCATATACCCTTACATACACCCAACGATGAACGAAGAGCAGAACAATTATCAAAGACGTGGCGACAGGTACGGCGTTGACACCACGTCGCTCAGTCAAATTCAAACAATACTTCCACCGAAACGTAGAAAAGCGCAAATGTAGCATTTGTGACTTGTTCTAATGAGAAATCCGCAACGGGTACCACCGGGGCCCTTCAAACGCATGTTTCACCCAAAATTTTACCGTTTATTCTCGGTTATTGAGGTTCGTTTTCCAAACATCAATTTGCTACTGGCCGGCAGTGCAACCTACACCACGAAATATTACAATAGCAAGGAGTTCAAACATTTCGGAGGCAATGTCAAAGATTACTCTATGTACAAGGCAAAACTTTGTCGGAATCAAAAGGAAAGAAGGCAACAAAGTGCCCCCGAAGACTGCTAGTTTCAAGGGATCATAGATCAATGACAAATCAAACAGAATTCGCAATCAAATGGGCCCAATGCGACCGTTGTTATCAATGATTCCGTCAAGCATGCGTGGGCTTGGACGATGAACTAGAAGAGGCACTCCGGTATTGCCTGCAATGCATAAGGATATACCCAGCGATCAATAAAAATGATGTTGACGTTAATTTAAATTTTTGGTAATTGTGCCCACGACCTCATTCTACTGTTGAATAATGGTGGAATGATCTCATGGCGGGATCTAATAATAGCGGTTGTGATCTCAAATTGCTGTTTTATTATAATTTCAAAGGATTATTGTTAACTGCGGCAAATACGGTTTGAAGCGTTGTATAATATTCTCAAGGCACGGTCTAAGTTGCCTAAGGACATTGGTATAATTATCTTAAACAAGCCCAAATTAAGATCTTTTTGCACTAAGTGAAAAAGTTTAATCGGCGAAATTCAAATATTGGGCAATTATTGTATAATAATTATATATATTTATAGTGTACTCATTTATGTATATATACGTTATCATATACCTATGGCTATTATAGGGACGGGGCTTAAAATAGTTGTGCCGTTTTGGAATTTACTCAAAAGCGGAATGAAAACCCGCGTTTCTTGTAATTTAGTCAAAACGGATAAAAACCCTTTTCTTGAAAATTATTTCTTATCTTTTGTGGCGACGGCGTAAAATTCCGATCACCTTAGCTTATAAAAATGGCGAAAAGAAGCTGGAGCAAAATGCTAACTCCCAACATTCGATTTGATAGCTAATTTGTGCTTATTTTAAAGCTTTTTATACTTGAAGCGTATGAGATAATTGCTGAATTGTAATTAATTTGCCCAAAGTGACTTAACGATCGATTTACTTCAAAAGGACACGAATCTTAGACCACGTATCAAATTGTTGGGGGAAGCCTCGATCGAATGCATAAAACTATAACGACAAGCTATCTGTCCTGCATGCAACACGATTCTGGGAAACATGGTTGCCCACATGCACCATATTTATCTAAGAAAGAGCCGCTACACCATCTTTGTCGAAACGGTGAAGACCTCGACAAAATTTATCGAAATTGTCGACAACTGGTTTGATGTCAAATTATTGTCGGCGGATATCGAAGGAGCGCAAACCGTGGATCTATAACGTGAACAACCCGATTCTACGACAACAGCTGCCGACGTGCTCAAGTGCCTCAGCATTTCAAAGAAGGTACAGAACTGGGTACCTGTGGACTTCTCAAAATCAACGAAAGATATTCGAAAAGAGGAAAATGGACCTCCCGAGGATTCTTACGTTGCCAACAATCAACGGAGTTATAGTAATTATAGATGTAGACAATTTCACAGGAAACTTGACGGATGCGATTCAGAAAATGCTGCAAAAGTCGGACATCGCAACATTGTGGTTCGAGGAGGATACTGATACGTGGGAAGCGTCATGAGGCCGGCGCGGTCAAGCGACGCATCCTGAACGTAAAAAGATAGAGATTCTCAAGCTCCATAATTCCATCAACGATTGTCCCGTGCACGAAACGAACAGCATGGTTGATTTTAGCAATTATATTGCGGCGTGACAATGGACAAAACGCACCCCTACAAACATCGACTTATATCGGGATTGGAGATACAATTATCAGGATGGCAATAAACAATTGGGCATTAATAATACGCTTCGTTTTGTACAATCACTGCCGCAATGATACGCTTCTTTTCCCGATCACGATTGGAAATGCTACCCGTATTACCGGATGGACATTGGAAATGTCAAAGAAACCTACGTGTTGTGACTTGTCAAATCCGAATTTAGTAAAGAACTTTAAGCCGAGCATTTTTTGTCGACAACAAGGGCGAAATCAACTCGGTTAACATGCATGAAATTGAACCGGGTAAACTGACGCCGCTGAAGAATGAAGAGCGGGAAACGGAGCAACGATGACGTAGAGTTTTTGGAAAGATGCGGCGCTATAAAGGCGATCAAACATCAATGCACAATGAGCGCTTTATTCCATTCAAAAAGACTTCTAACAAGAGAAATACTTGATCAAAATGGCGCAATCTAACGTTTATCATGAAAAGGGTGTTGAGTGCCGTGGTGGTTTTGCGAAACCCAGCGACAAATCGGCGGACGATCTTTATCCGGATAAAGAGACGATTATAGATAACAAAAGGAAATGGAGGATTCCATCAAGTATACTGAATCGCACAACGAACGATAACCAAATCGGCGTGCTGCGGAACGCAAGGATCGTGAAATGGAACGGATAGTCGAAAACAAGGAACGGCAGCACATCAAGATGTGCAGTAACTGTGGGCATAAAGAATCAACCATCAATATCTGGCAGGTCTGACGATGAAAGCCAACATCCATCACCGTGGAAACTGCGGCGATATGATCAAGGCATTGAACGGGCCACCAAGGAATATGCGACTGAAGGAAACGCGATCTGAAACGGTACAGAAGACATTAGACGATCTCTGGCTACAGCCGTCAACGCACGGATTTTCGAAAATACAACATCTCCTCAAAAGAAACCGCAATTGGCTAGCCCAGTAGTCATGCCGCAAAACCCAAACGATGGAGCAATTTGACAATCGGAATCAGCTCGAAGAGATCACCATATCGACCGAAATCGCATTTTCGCGACCCGCCTCGTTGTACCCCTGAATCGTGACCTGGCAGCTCACCTCGTCAATATGACATCAGCCATTATCGAATAGCGCAAATAAAACGATATCAAAAAAGTCCAAATCGGGCTCAGATAAGAAACTGATATCGCAATCAGGTGCCATTCGCAAAACTGCCGAAGTCGCCGAGCACATAGTAATATCGCCAACAGCATTCGAGGCAATCACAATCGGAACAAAAACCAAGCGATCAAAAATCGCAGAAGCGAAAGATAAGTGATCCGCAATCACACGACCCGCGTACGGAAAAAGAAAATCAACCGGAAATAAAACAATTGTAGCGCTGAATAGCGTACCAATACTGTGCCTAGCAACATTTCTTTCGCTAGCGTAGCCTCAGGCGTACAACAAATTACAGTCCCGGTGCCTTCAGTCGCATCAACGTCAATTAAACCGAAAGGAATACTGCAAGAGCTATGGTCAGCAACGACTCTGGAACTTACTTACGCTAAATTGCACCCGGCGAAACGATGCGAAATCGAAAAAGACAATAAAACATTAGAGAATTAGAACATTAGTTAGCGACGAACAATCAGAGACTGTGGTACCAAATACACAAGTATTTCAGGTCTCGGTGGATACAAAGATTATAGTTCCAAATAAGGCTACAAAAATAGCACAGTTGGTTGCGAACCAAAAAGAACAATTAAAAACGGAAAATAAAAGTAATTAAATAATTCCAAGAGTGACTGGAGCAGAGACCCTGCCGCGGTTAGTTGAACTGCTGTCTCAGGAACCTGTCTGCAATAATATAATAAAAACATAATGGATCTAAAATACGGAAAAAGAACCAATAATATCCTTAACTATAATAGAACTGAAGTCAAGTTCCTAGAGGAAGCAAAACCTAAACAAAATGGTCCAGAGCAAAATGTGAAGATAGAACCAAACGATTGAAACAATCAAAACCGAAGGAACAACAAGGAAATTCCGGAGTATAAGAGCGGGTCAGGCATAGAGCCTGGCGCGTGCAGTTAAACTAGTGGCTCATGACAAACCGAAACAGCTTGAAGTACAAGCATCGGCAACTGCAGTGGTTACGTTACCAATAACTCCGAATGAAAATAAACCGAAACAGTAAAACCAAAAGAAACAAAAACAGTAAAACTTAAAAAATATAAACTATAAAGCCGAAATGACTAGTAAGAGCAAAATCGGTGGAAACTGATTCGGTGAAATTAAAACTGATGGAACGTAAGGCTGCTGAAACGGAAAGCGAGCAATGTTCCCGAACAGCCCAACAAAGCTAAGAAACAGGGTCAGGTTCTACATTCGAATGAGAATCAGGAACGCGTCGCAATCTCGTCGAACCTACATTACCGAAAGATCAAAACCAACAGCGGGGAAAATTTCTTTACAACCAGTGCAACAAAGGGGCAAAAAACAATCGGGACAAGCACTACCAGCACCACGACTGCGGCGTCGTACATGGAGGCACATCCACAACGGCAATTGCAGTCAGCTGGAGCTGAATTGGAGCAAAACCGGGTCAAAAAGGATCAAAGCCGGGTAATAATGGAATCCGTCGTCGACCACGTCGCCGCCTTAGTAAAGAAACAAGATGGGCAAATTGTAAGTCTCCACGAACAGCTAAAACGTTGCAGACAGTTCGTTCAATCAGCTGTGCAGAGGCCTTGCTGAGGATACCGCCCTACTCCCTGAGGTTCTGCAGGCGCCCTTCTCCCCCTCCGCCCGCCAAAGGCGCCCGGAAAATGTTTTCAAAATATGGGATATGGAAAAGTAGTAAAAAATCTGAAGAAAGTTGGGGTGAAATCGGGAGAGATGACGGTGCATTGGGGAGGGGGAGAGGAGGTCGTTAACTTTTTGCCACTACATCGTCCCGATGACCTGCCCGCCCGATTCCAATCTACACCCACCCTGAGACGGCCTCACTGCGACCCACGCTACCCTCTCTGAGACCACAGAGTGTCGTAATTTATGGATCGACCCCCTTTTCCGCGGCTCGCTTTATTTGAGTAAAGAAGCAACTTCACAGCTTTTTCTAGCCTAATGTTTCATTTTGTTCTATTTTCTTGTTATCTGGTTTTTATTCTTCCTTTTTGTGTTCTTCGATGTTTCTGCTTATGCATTGGCTGCGATTTTGCTTGTGATTTTTCTGGCTCCTTCGTCTTCTTTTTAGTAAGCCTCTGTCCCATGTGCTACCATAGTCAATTTCTTTCCCTCATACGCTGCAACCAAATGAAGCGCTACAAACGAATCTTGCTGAATTGGGTCTAGCCATCGTTGATTTGGGCGGCCTTTTGGTCGTTAATCTTGTATCTAAAGATTGTGACTGACTGAGTGCTATTGGCGATTTGACTATGTGATCGGCGACTTGACCGTATGCTTTATTGCTAATGGCATTTCCTGTACATTAGAGCAACATCGTATCAATTTCTTATGTCATGTAGCCCGAATTGGACATTTTTCATACCGTTTTATTTCAGGTATTCGATAAGGCTGATTTCGTATTGACGGGGTCGAGCTGCTCAGTGTAGGGGATGGGGTAAGGTTCGGACTACAACAGAGGCATGGGTGCCGCCCTTATGAAAATGCGATTGTCGATATAGTATCATCTAGCGCAAGCTGATTCCGATTAGTACAAATTGCTGCATGGGTTGGGTTTTGCTGCATAAAACTACTGTGCTAGGGCAAAATGCGGTTTAATCTACTTGGGAGATATTGTATTTTCGAAAATCCGTGCGTTGACGGCTGTAGCCAGAGATCGTCTAATGTCTTCTGTACCGTTTTCAGATTCGCGTTTTCCTTCAGTCGCATATTCCTTGGTGGCCCGTTCAATGCCTTGATCGTGTATCCGCCGCAGTTTCCACGGTGATGGATGTTGGCTTTCATAATCAGACCTGCCAGATATTGATGGTTGATTCTTTATGCCCACAGTTACTGCACATCTTGATGTGCTGCCGTTCCTTGTTTTCGACTATCCGTTCCATTTCACGATCCTTGCGTTCCGCAGCACGCCGATTTGGTTATCGTTCGTTGTGCGATTCAGTATACTTGATGGAATCCTCCATTCCTTTTGTTATCTATAATCGTCTCTTTATCCGGATAAAGATCGTCCGCCGATTTGTCGCTGGGTTTCGCAAAACCACCACGGCACTCAACACCCTTT